>JAUZNK010050343.1:0-16016 GCA_035046665.1 Euphysa ruthae
GAAATGTTATGCTTTAGATGCGGGACGGAGGCTATAAACTAGCAATGAAGCTACTTATATATTTATATCCATTATGGAAGGAGAGAGATATGCTTCTAGCAAGCCTAACTGCTGCACTTTCTGTCAATCAGTTTTTAACTTGGAAATTTGTTGTTATAAGAAAATTTTTTATAAAAAATTTCTATAAATGCTATTATAAATTCTAACGTAAATTTTTGAGAACACTTGTAGAAGAGGAGTAGGAAAATAACTTACTGAAATACAGCATTAGTCCTTTTTAAAAGAAGAGTTTTCTTTTGCAGTTTTTAATTTTTCAGGAAAAATACTTGAATGAAGAGACTATTAAATTAAAAAGAGGCTTTCTCATCATATCATGATATCCATGACATGGGCGACTACATTTCATGTCTTTTCGTCAAAAATAAGTTTATTCTATTTAAATTTTGTTATTGCCTTATTAAATCCATTCATATTATAATGTCAAAGTTACGTTTCCATGTCAGTCTATGTAGGTACTTAACAACCCCCCAACTAAAGCGCAACATTCAAATACCTTTGAGTTTTCAAATGAACCTTTTAAATATTTTTCAATTAAAGATTTAGCGAAATGTATTTGAATATTTCACTTACTTATTACTGTCGTCATTTTCATCAAAAAAAAAAAAAAAAATATATATATATATATATTTATATACGAAACAAACTAGGTCGAAAAATTAAAGTTAAAACTTTGGATTTGCTGAATAAATTCATTTATTTATTTTTTTATTTTATTTATTTCATTATTCATAAACCTTGTAGCTGGCTTATTATTAAAGAAATGTGTAAAACATGCCTGGTTTGCTCGATTTTAGATGCTAAATCCCCGCCTAAATCAATATTTGATAGAATTTTGTCACATTAGTATTTTCATCGGTAATAATTTATTTATAATATAACTTATTATTATAGCCTGTAATGCCAGTATTTTCAAATTTTCAGACAAACCAGAGGATTGATCTCTTATGTTACTTCTTTTATAACCGACTAAAAAATTTTAATATCATTTCATTACTTGTCAAGCTGTTTGGAATAATTCGAAAATTGTCCTACTTTTACAATCTATTTAAAAAAAGTTGGCATACGCCTTAAAATTCTATTATCGATTTACATCTTAGCAATTTTATGTAGATTTTCCTTTTCTTGTTGACAAATTCATTAAAACTTTAGATGCTTTTAAATGGCACGTTTTATCAAAAATAATTTAATAAGAAATTTGTCATAAATAGTCAATTTTTTTGCTACCACTAAAAAACGAACTTTTAGTTTGCTTTTAATTTCCTTCCCACATCCAGGTCGATAAAAAAACTTAAGAGAGGAAAGTTTTCTTTTAGTTTGCTTATTAGACAAGGTTGTAGGAGATTAGAAGGTTTGTGGCCTTTTGTTAAACTCAAACCTGTCCAAAATAAACATTACGAGTCCACTTCATCTATTTCTAACATATCACCAGGTTAATTATAATTAGGCTGCTAAGTCTTCCAAATGTTTTGAAGTGCATACGATACACTTTGTGTTTTTTTTTTTTTTTTTTGTTTTTTTATAAGAAACCAAGGAAACTTTATACACAGAATTTCTTATTTCTGGATTGTTATTTTTAGCAACGATCTAAGAGTTTCTTATTTTGAAATTTAAAAAAAGATTATTATATATAATTCAATGAAAAAAAAAATTTGGTGAATAAAAGTAAAACATTAGAAACACGTGTATGTATTCGAAGCAATAGGAAAACATTCAGCAAAATACACATTAGAAACACGTGTATTCGAAGCAATAGGAAATGTACAGTAAACCAAATACAATAATATTAGCTTTATAGTTTCTTATAAATTTACTACTAACAATTTCTTAAAATTTTAGAGAAATTAGTACAAATTCTCGGTTATTTTTTGGTATTATATGTTACGATTCAGAAATATTTTGTAAGCAAACGTTGCAGAGAGAAAAAAAAATTAAATTTCGGAGTTCTAAGTGTATAAGTCTATTAACCAAAAAATAAACCTAAAGTTGAATACACCAAGGGCTGTGTATCCCAATTTTTAACTGCTTGTGTTATTTTTATTATTATAATGTGCGCTAATGGCGTATAAGTCTCATAATATTTTGACCATGATTTTAGTAAGAATTTTTAAAACGTCTTCCATAGTTGTTTTTTCTATGTTCTAAATTCGTGAAACTTGTAACAATCTATAGCTGCCCACAAAAACTAGTACTGTTAATGTAAAAAACACTAGTATACTGCATACACTTGTAAAATTTTCACCGAGTTAGCTTATGCATAAACTTTTTATAAACATTGAAGAAATGAAACGAACAAAACCTTATAAATTCTGACAAAAATGGCCTAATCAAAAACGTCTTTTCATCATATATTTTAGAACCAGAAAATTAATTTCCTATATCGAGTTCTAACCAAACTACTACATTTCTTCCCTTGAGTTGCAAATATCTCATCGTGTTTTTAAGATCACTATAATATGTTTTTTAAAGAAAATTTCAACTGTTCAATTTCTGAAAAATAAATTTATTCAAGTATAGATAGTAACGCTATGATATATGTCAAAAGTATTTGAAATAATGACACCATTATTTATCTTTGGTTACACAGTAGGGGGGACATAAGAAAAATTCTGTTTTTTTTTGTTTTCCCTTGCACAATATGGATTACTTTTTTATAAATAGTGATCCACATGTTGGTCTTATTGGTAAGATGCATGCGATAACTATTACTTTGAAAAATTATATATGTTTGTTCAAATATGTCGAAATATTGTGTAAATAAGGTTGATGTTGGGTCGAAATAAGGTTGATATTGAGTCGACGATCTAGTTTCGACCTAACGTCAACTTTTTTTTTCAACGTCGAAAATACATCGATGATTTCGATCTCGACATTTGCTACATTTACGACCTGAGGTCGACGTCGGATCGAAATAACCCTTTGACGTCGTTTCGACGTCAATTAGACCTCTATGTGCCGGCTGGTTGAAAAAATATTGTTATGACAACTTTTCGACAAAATATGTTAGAAGGTATACCGATGTTATGTGCTATTCTGCGAACATAGTCTATAATAGGTCTATTTGGATAATCGCCAAAGATTCAGAAAATTCTTGCAATACAATTAGAGTAGCGTCTCCTCTGTAGAGGAATTTGTTGTCCAAATTAAGTTTTCAAAATCGATGCTCTAACATAGGCTTCTTCTTTCTTTAATATGGTAATGAACTTCCAGAAATTGGGACGGCACGCTGAGAGATGTCCTTGAAAACTACGATGCCACCCTTCAACTCTAATATTACTTCTTCGTAGTCATTGATTTGTTCTGGTATACATGTTCCATACATAAAAAGATATATATCATATATTATGATCAAAGAGATTCGACGAGGTGTTTTTTGACTAAAGCAACCAATGCAGCTAAGTGTCTATAAAGTGTTTTAGCAAGTCATCAGCCTTAAAGTTATTTCGAATTTCCAGAGAAACTGAATGTAATTTTTTCTTATTTGTTACTTATAAACCTTTGATTTAATCAAGAAAAGTCAGTAAAGTAGTCAGAAAATTAGCTTGTATTAAAAAAAAGTAAAATACATAAAACAATTGAGCCGTTTAAAGTGTTGCCCCATGTTGAGTTAAACGATTTTATTGCAGCCTGAATGTGATTTTTTCTTATTTATTACGCATAAACCTTTGATTTATTAATAGTAGTGAGAAATTCAGATTATTATAAAAAAAAAGTACAAAAGATACATAGGCCATTAATCAACATGGGCCGTTTAAAGTGCTGCCCCATGTTGATGCCTCTTGTTGAGATTTTCTTGAAGCTTGAATATAATGTTTTCTTATTTATTACGTATAAACATTCGATTTTTTGGTAGTAGACATAAAATTAGCTTGTATTTAAAGATAAGTATAATAAATTAGCCATTAATCAAAATGGGCCTTTAAATCAAAATGGGCCGTTTCTGACCGACGTTTATTGATGTTTGAAAAAGTAGCTGACCGATGCTAAATATAGGCGGTCGATGTTGGTTTAAATACCACAGGTTTAAATCGCATTAGCATGGGTCGGAACAATGCGGTATAGAAACGTCTCGCATATTTATAGTAGGCATCTTGAAATACGATAATTGAGTTTTGTCGTACATAAAAATCCGAATGAATAATTTTACAGACTCGCCAGATAGTTTATCTGCAAACCTTCAATGTAAGATCGCCGTGGTGGTGAAGATGGAGCAGGTATGTTATGAACAGGATCTGCTGGGTAAATAATAAAACTCTCCAATTTTAAACAAAAAGAACAAAATACCTTTCAAACAAAAGAATTCCCTGTTGTTGTAACGGCGCGTAAAAACGACCAATCAAAAACTTATGTCAATGGTTTGACGGGAACTCGCTGCTTTTTAACTGAAATAAAACAAATGGAGAGAGGAAAGGCCGATGGTTTAGTTTGTTTAAATCTTTGTGTGAAGTGCGTGAACGAAGGTTATTATTAAAGATATTATTTTTATTACCAGGTACGTTGTTCACACTGTTATTTACACTACTATTTACAACACCATCTTTCCGTTTATTTAAGCCTACAAGCTACTGCAATTATTTCAAAAATTTCTACCAAAAAAAATATGGAACACAAAAGCGTCCATCATTTTATTTTATCAATATTATTATATGGCTTGCTTTATTTATTTATTTATTTATTTATTTATTTATCTTGAGCACTCTTTTTGTAGCAATAAATAAACTAATAAATTGACTCTATATTTACCCGGTTTGGGTATTTGGATACAAAATGTTTTTTTTTTCTTTTCCTATTATGACACCGAGTGGCACACCATAAAATAGCTACTCCCTTGTTTCTGTGTATGTATTGAAATTTAGAAAATTCGGACATAGCTGTAAAATTATCTTTTGCAAGGTGTTTGATAACGTTTTTTCAACTGCAAACAAGAGAATTTTGCACGAATGAAGTGCATACAGAGGGAATGAGAAATAAAAATGATATTAATGTGATAAGAAGGCATCAAGTTTTTAATTCCTTTTTTTTTAAACGCTTTTCATTATTTACATTGGAATGGAATTTCTCTCTATTAAAAATAAAAACAAAATAACTATATAAATTCTATATAAAAAGTTTTTATAAAAACAAAATAGAAATATACAATAACTTTTCCAAACCAGTTTTATCTAATCTTAACATATCTTCAACTGTTATTTAAAAGTCTTGAAAATTACTGGATTTTTGGAAAAGAAAAGCCTCGCCAAAGTTTTTTGTGAGAGTATCTTTTGAATTTCAGTTCCAGAGCAGCCATTTAAAATAAAAAAAAACTCCTTTCTCGGTATAAATGTGGTTGGGTTTTTTAATATCCAACGCTAGTTACACGCATTTTCGGGCATTAGTCATTAGTTAAACTCTTTCTTAGATGTATGTTTTTTTTCTCAAGACTATTAACCTCTATATCTTATTAAACCAAAATCTTAAGGATTTGAATATGACCGTTTAATATTAAATTAAAAAGTTAACAGCGCTTATATGTATATTTATATAACAATGATTTATTCCGTATCTATGTTATAATTTTCTTTTGTGAATTTTTTTAATAGTTCGTACTAACTGTGTAATAGTCGTTTCAAAAAATGGATGAACTTAGACCCAGTTAAGTTTTCATTATGATTTTTATTTACGAATAATTTCTGTATAACCTTTTTTATCCCTACAGTAAGATTTCCTGATTGTACCATTCACCTCGTTATATCTTAATCTCAGGAGTTGGTAATTTCTGTTATAACTTTTTCTGCTTGTAGATGTATTCATGTATTCAGGAGATTAAAATCTTCACCCTCGAAGAAAAGCGAACGAAAAACTCGTGCTTTAAAAGTTCGTTTTCGATAAATTTTAAATCCTAAATCAAAATTAATTCCGAGGTAATTACTATTTGCTATTTATGCTGCCGGCGATTATTTTTCATGATTTTGACGTTGACGTATCCTCAGATTCAAAGCTTGTCGTCCCGTTAATAAAATTTTCACTGTCTGAAATTTTTTTGAGCTGTGTTGCAAGTTCATGTTCATCGAAATGGTATTTCTTTTTTAATATTCCAAGTAAAGTTTTCAATTGTTTATTTTCTCCCTCTAATGAAACAACTTTAAATTTCTTTACCAGATCTTTTGCTATGATATCGTCATCATCTAAAGTTCTTTGAAGCAAGATGACGTTCCGACTCATTACTGCTTTATGACGACATTCAATTCTGGTCATCAGCTCCATTAAATGAGACAATTCCTCGTTAATTTCGATGACTTTTTCATCATTTTTATCGGTTAAAAAACCATTGGGTGATTTGGGGGGGTTGTCTTTGAGCAAAGCAAGCTCATTTGAAAACTGTGCTATTTTTTCATTTATGTTGTTAATTTCTAAATTAACGTCATAGACCTCGTTGCGAAGTTGTTTTAATTCATCTAGTTTTATTTTTGACATAGGGCTTTGCACAACGGTGATTGATTCTGATGTCTGTTTTGTATCTTTTAAAATGCCTTCCAGTTTTTCTACATGACTTTGAAACTCATCGCGAAATTTATCATGTGATTTTTTTAAAAAGTTTAAATCCATTTTTTCCTGGTTATTTTCGTCATGTAATATTTCTTGTCGGACTTTTTCCAAAGACTGGCGTCGAAGATCGGCACCATTGAGCAATTGCCGTAAAAATTTTAAATCGTGTTGAGTGTGATCAATTTCGTCTTGATAATGAAGTTTTTGTTTGTGATTTATTCTTTCTTTTTCCGAGATTTTTTCACTCAAATCTATGATTTCTTTCTTCAAATTTTTAAGCGTCTCTGTGCATTTTGATTTATGATTTTCGAAGTCTCTAACAGTCATTTCGTAGTTTCTTTTGTTTGTATCTCTTTCTCGCGAAAGTCGCTGATTCTCGATTCTGAGGTCACCAATTTCTCCTGTTTGATCGCTAACGGTTTTTCGTAACTGTTTGGTCTCCGACTCATAAAAATTGATTCTTTTTGTAAACTTGTCTTTTTGTTCTGATAATTCTTCAACTAACGTTTCCAAGTCTCGGATTTTTCGGCACCGCTCTTTCAATTGGGCGTTCATGTCATCTAAATCAGTTTTAGTTTCTCTTAGTCTTGCTTTGGTTTCGTATAAATCTTTTGTTACTATTTCTAATGATGTTTCTGTTTCTTCTAATGTCTCGGTTAGCTTTTCATTTTTATCTCTTTCTTTCTTTAATTCCATTTCAGCTTCATGAAAAGCTTGATTTGTTTCACTAATATTCTTTGCCATTTCAGAACCATTTTCTCGTAGGCTTTTTAACTCGGTTTCAACCGCAAGTTTGCTATTTTTTAAATCTTCAAGCTTCGTCTTCAATGAAATGTTTTCAGTGTCAATTTTCTCAAGGTCAACCTATAAAACAAGATAAATTCATAAAACTTATTCCTTGCTTATTGCCCTATATTGCTTCGACTAAATGATATCATCGTAAAATGTTTAAATAATGATAATGAGAGTGTAAACAAGCCCTTGAAATATTACAAAATAAGTAAGCTTTTTATTCCATAAAATTGTGGTTTTAAATAAAATAAAAAGTTCTATTTCATAACAACTGCCATGAGAATTTAGCAAAAGTTTATGAGAACAGAAACATTTGAATTTAAACATTTGCCGAACATTTTCTAGTTTCTAAACTGTTCGATTTTTTCTAAATTGAAAAAGAACAATTTGGGATAACTCACACAATTTTTACCATGTTTACCATGTTATATTCTCCAGTATGCTTTTTATTTCCACTAGGGTAAAAAAACCCATGTATTGTTAACGCTTTTTTGTGGAGCCCAGGAGCCATAATAAATGCAAAATATTTTTGATGCAATTTTTTTCAGGTTCAGATCATGCTTGCATTAATTGAGTGAATTATCAGTGGTATTTTCTCTTATCTTATCTCCCTTATCTTATTCGAAAATTATTTGAATACGTTTTTCCTTTCATTAGAATTAACTTCTTGTAAAAAAAAGTAGGGAAATTTATGCTTATGAATTATCAAACTAAGTTTTGTATTTATTCTTTTTTATCCAAAGATTGATTTCTCTCGAACCTTTAGCTAACATTCAGAGGCTGTATTGATTAAAATTTTTGCGTAATAAACCGAAATTAAAGTTCATTGAAAATGATCATGCTAGTAGCAACAACACACTTGAATTATTTAGATTTCATAAGACGTTTTAGATAGGGTTTCAGCAAAAATAAAATGTAACACACAGGACACACCGTAACACACAGGACACACAGTAACACACAGGACACACAGTAACACACAGGAGACACAGTAACACACAGGACACACAGTATCACACAGGACACACAGTAACACACAGGACACACAGTAACACACAGGACACACAGTAACACACAGGACACACAGTAACACACAGGACACACAGGACACACGATTTATTATAAACGAAATCACAAGAAAAGTTAAGCTCTTTTTTTCAAACTTTTATGGCTTTGACGTGTTAAAAGACGTGTCAATTTGATAAATCTTAATTATTTTTGTTGTGTAATCTCACCTTAAAAACATTAAATATAGAAATAAACGAAATACTAAATATTACCACTTGTTCGTCGCATTTCTTTGCGATCTCATCTTTCATTTGTGATAGTTGATGATTTGATATGATCAAATCATCAACCTTACTTTCAAAATCTCGAACTTTCCCAACTGTCTCCATTTTGAATTTTTTATGATCCATTTCGATTATTTCAAACATTTCTTGAAGATCACCTCTTTCTTCCTTTTCTTTCTCAAGCGAGTAATGGAGAATATGATTCGTTTTTGTCAAAGCTTCTATCTGTTCTTGGTAGTTTTTCTCTTTCTTATTTGCTTGCTAAAATAAAAACAAACAGTTTTATTGGAAATGAAACTTTTTGATTGAATTAGGTCAATTGAAACATAGGAGTCCCTGGTTTGATCGTCAATAAAGTCATTTGAAAAACAGAATTTTTGTTTAGCTTATGATGTAGTTTGTTTGAAAATATTATTTGAATTATCTTAATAATTATAGTAGTAAAGATAAAAAAATCATTTAAAATATAGATTTACCAACTAAATACCGAGAGCAAGAAAATTTCTGACTTTTTGTAATTAATTCGAATTTTAATATGTGGCCATGTTTCCGCCACTGACTACAAACTAACACCAATTACAGCAGGTGTAACAAGGATCAAGCGAGTAGTTTTATTCAATATTTCTCAAATTATTTAATTAATAATGCTGACTGACAGAGATGATACACATTAAATTAGCATATGACAAATATAAGCCAGTATTTACAGTTTTTTTCTTTAGTATAGAAAACCCAATTGACATCTCATTAACATATACAAAACAACTCGTAAATTAAACGTGCTGTCTGAGATACCCTTGCTCCTATTTGATCGCTGCACTTTTTACAAAATGGAACAATGAGTCTGAAAATGTAAACAAAAGAAGGAAAAAAGTAGAGACCAATTTTATGGTTCAGTTTTTGGTGCATCTTGACACGAAACTGAAATTTCCATTAAATTTGACTGTTATTTCCCTATCTTTGGCAGGAGTACAATTTTCTTGACAATGGATCGAATTTTTCAAAGTTTTTGAGAATTATTTTTTATATCCTTTGCAATTCTCTAAAATTACCATACAATGTTATTAAACAATTTATACCTGTAAACTCTCTGTCACTGTTATATGAATTGACGTCATATCTTGAAGCTTTTCCATTAAACCTCTCTGTTCTTCGGATTGAACTTCAAGTGTACTCTGGAGATTCTCTTTTGCCTAAATAAAAAAAATTATAACTGTATGGCGAAAAGCTAAAATAAATATAGCGACGGTCAGGAGTTTTGGCCTGTGTGACCTTCGGCCGTTAGGAGACCTGGCCTATGACATATGTATGTATGTATGTATTTATGTGCGTATGTATGTCTTTAAAAAAACCTATCCCACCTCCTACTACTACCCTTTGGAACATAGAATTTCTTTTGAGTAATTTACATGGAATATGTAGAGATTAATTATTGATTTTTTTTAATGAAATTAACATGAAATAAAGCTTTATAAATCCGTTTTATAACAATTACAGTCATTATTTTCAAAGTGCACTTTGAAATTATATTATTAAATACCTCGACTTCAATTTCCAAGTCATCAAGAAGTAGTTCTTTGTCATTTAGAAGTATTTCTTGGTGATTTTTTAATTGGTACAGAATATTTCCTGTTTCATCTAAACACTCCTGTAAATATTCTTTGTCCTTGATCTCACGTTGCAATCTAAATAGTTAAAATTTTATCAAAATATTTGGAATTTGTGAAATCAACCATTCATTAAATCATAAATTTATCTTATTTCATGCTGCAGAACAGAGCATTGGAGATATATAAATCTTAATCGATATGCAGGGGATTTTAATGACTTACTGTTTATTTAACCATGGTATATATAGATAAGACCTTAGTAGACGCAATGTACTTAATTCAGAGAACGTTAAAATTGTATGTTTTAATGTTTTCAAAATTAGGCCATAATGGTCTATTTGTTTGAAAGTAATTTCATTTAGTACATAATTAAAGTTATAATTGAGGGACGTAAAATACTGTTTCATACTGATTCAAATTTATTTTAAACTTATTTTCACACTGAATATTTCATTGTGATTTTCCAGATGGAAATTCTTTCATGATCAATGTTGATCCATTAAGGCAACATTACTGAAAAAGTTTTTGTATTGCCTTGTGGTAAATTTTATTCTTTGAAGATATAAGTCAACTTAAGTTGCCTAAACTATCTCAGGAACCAGCTTAGTAGAAAAATAAGAGAGAAGATTACTTAATTTGACGCATTAGCAGGTTGCAGTCAGTTTGAACAAGGAACAGGAGCCAAATGGCGCGAACGCTGTTGCAAGATCTCTAAGCACACTCAACCGTGAAAATCAAGAAGATAATATTATATGAACATCGCTCATATTTAACTTGTGAGTCTCGAAATTTTCATGATCGAGGTCCAAGAACATTTAATTTCCCTCAATCCTGTTTTTATGTGATATTTCCACTGGACCTTTGCTATTGATTAGAGTATTGAATTAGTGTAAATTCTCCTGCGCTCCGTGCATCTCCAGTTTGCACCAAACTGGTTAAGCTATTGAAGAATGCAAACCTATCAGCCATTTCAAGTATGAAATTAAACCCAAGATCCTTGGGTTTAATTTCATACCTACAATGGCTAGGATATATACTGTCACCGTAAAATCTTTTTTTTTTCATACGTCATAAATAAAGGTCAAATTTTAGGACCTTACTGTAAGTTTAGTTTTATAATCACACTTCTGGAAAATAATTTTAGAGACAGATGCCTCTATATAATAAATGAATCCTTTGCTGTTCAAAATATATTTTTTTTTCATTATTTTTTCGCTTTAGTTTTTTAATTGTGCGTGAAATCAATTTTTACTGATTTTTGATGTTTTCCTCAAAATCGTTTCCTATTAAAATACTTATAATTTCTTCAACCCCCAAATCTCCTCAGCAAAAAATAATTCAAACTTTTTTCCTGTAGCTACAAATAATTCTACGCATGAGTTAATTCATTTGAGGTACACGCCTTTTCTTTTTTTTTTTTTTTTTTTTTATTTTCTTATCAGCTGAACTTTGGCTTTAGTACTAATACTACTTAAAAATCCCTAAAGTTGGTTCAGATGTTGCTTAATGAAAAATTAATTTACCTAACTGAAATTTCATCTTCGGCCTCCGCGAGTTTTTCAATAATTTCTTGAGAATGGCCAATCTGCTCATGTAGTTCTTCTTGTTCAAAAAGAAACTGTCTTTTTTGTTTTTCTAAGTGCTTTACTTTGTTTTCCAATTCTTCTTTCTCATCTTCAAGCTAAATCAGAACGGTAAATTTTCGCATTCAGGAAAATCAATGTGTTATAAAATTAACGCTAATTTAGAAAATTCGCGTTTATTAAATAACTTGAAAAGAAGTAAATACACTGGCTGTTAAAATATACTGGGTGTTAAAATAAACTGGGTGTTAAAACACACTGGGTGTTAAAATACACTATGTGTTAAAAAACACTGGGTGTTAAAATACACTGGGTGTTAAAATATACTGGGTGTTAAAATACACTGGGTGTTAAAATACACTGGGTGTTAAAACACACTGGGTGTTAAAATACACTGGGTGTTAAAATACACTGGGTGTTAAAATATACTGGTTGTTAAAACACACTGGGTGTTAAAATACACTGGGTGTTAAAATACCCTGGATGTTAAAATACACTGGGTGTTAAAATACACTGGCTGTTAAAATATACTGGGTGTTAAAATACACTGGGTGTTAAAATACACTGGTTGTTAAAATACACTGGGTGTTAAAATACACTGGCTGTTAAAATACACTGGCTGTTAAAATACACTGGCTGTTAAAATACACTGGGTTTTAAAAAGTTCTTTGTTAATTCAAAACAGTATTGAAGGGTTGCAATAAAATTTTTTATCAAGTCTACAACAAAAGGTCGATGTTATCTTCATCTTCTAAAGAAAAAATGTAATGTTTTTATCGTCTTGACATCGTTTAACTAAAATAAATTTTGTGAAATTTAATTTATCAGCTAACATCTAAAAATTATTTCAGTTTATTTCCAACCCGCCTCGTGTTGCATGGGACATTTTAACGCCCACGGAACAACTTGAACCATGGTATTTGGACAAACTTTATTCGCAAAAGTTATACAACGCATTAGCTTTCGAATTGTTTTTAAAAACTAAAAATGATAAAACAATAATTTTAGAAATAAATTTATTTTCAAAATAAATTCAATTTTATTTTTTCACTCTTTTTTTTTTTGCTTATTGTTGTCTTTTTTTCTCAACTTCATTTTCTGGCCTGTAAATTGAATTATAATTTCTGTAGTTAAAAAAAAAAAAAAAAAAACGTTAATACGCCTGCCACAATACGCCTGTCAAATACACCAGTCAAATTTTTTTTCTTTTTAATTCTTTCTTAACGTTAATTCAGTAATGCAAGTTTGTTTTATAGGCAATCGTTTTTTCTTATTGTTAATCTCGTGAACATTATTTTTGTACTTCTTTTTTTTTCTCCTGGAATTAGGCGTTTGGAATGTCTGAGATAAAATTTTAGGTTTTTATTTGCTGGAGACTTTGTACCAAAACAGGGAATGTATAAGAAGAATATTTCGCAAAACGAAAATCATCTCTGATCAGATTTTAAAATTCCTCAAGTTACGTCTATCGGATCAATTAAAATGAATGAGTGACAAATTCAATAAGAATTGTTTAGGAATGTTAATTTATACTGCCAGTGTTGCTTTTCTACTGCCAGTTATACATTTTTACTGCCAGTGTTGCTTTTATACCGCCAGTGATACTTTTATAGTACCAGTGTTACTTTTCTTATGCCAGTGATACTTTCATACTGCCAGTGACACTTTTATGCTATCAGTGTTAATTTTCTACTGCCAGTGATACTTTCATACTGCCAGTGATACTTTTATACTGTCGGTTTTACTTTTATACTGTCAGTGTTACTTTTATACTGCCAATGTTACTGTCAGTGTTACTTTTATACTACCAGTGGCACTTTTATACTACCAGTGTTACTTTTCTCCTGCCAGTGATACTTTTATACTGCCGGTGACACTTTTATACTATCAGTGTTACTTTTATACTGCCAGTGTTACTTTTATACTGCCATTGTTACTTTTATTTTGCCAGTGATACTTTTATACTGTCAGTGTTACTTATATACTTCCAGTGATACTTTCATACTACCAGTGTTCCTTTTATACTGCCAGTGGTACTTTTATACTGCCAGTGTTACTTTTATACTGTCAGTGATACTTTTACACTGCCAGTGATACTTTCATACTAGCAGAGATACTTTTATTCTGCCAGTGATACTTTTATACTGCCAGTGATACTTTCATACTGCGAGTGATAATTTTATACTGCCAGTGATACTTTTACACTGTCAGTGATACTTTCATACTGCCAGTGATACTTTTATACTGCCAGTGACACTTCCATACTGCCAGTGATACTTTTACAATGTCAGTTTTACTTTTATACTGCCAGTGTTTCTTCAGTGTTACTGTCAGTGTTAAGTTTCTACGGCCAGTGACACTTCTATACTACCAGTGTTACTTTTCTACTGCCAGTTTTACTTATATACCGCCAGTGATACATTCATACTGCCAGTGATACTTTTATACTGCCAGTGATACTTTTATACTGCCAGTGATACTTTCATACTGCCAGTGAAACTTTTATACCACCAGCGATATTTTAATACTACCAGTGTTACTTTTATACTGCCAGTGATACTTTTAAACTGCCAGTGATACTTTTATACTACCAATGATACTTTTACACTACTAGTGATACTTTAATACTGCCAGTGATACTTTTATACTTCCAGTGACACTTTCATACTGCCAGTGATACTTTAATACTCTTCTCGACCAATTTTGAATTAGCAAACAACCGTTTAAATAAATAAATAGCTGATTTGAAATAAGCAATTCTCGGGTTTTAGAAATTTTCTTAAATTTTCCATTATTTGTAAATGACTGAAACTTTTCACCTTTATATTTATTTGCGCTTAAAATAAAACAAAAAGCTGTTTGATAATGTTTGATAATGTTGAAGGAAAGCAACTGACACTTTGGGCAATTCAATATGAAAAGATTAAATATAAAATTCTAATCAAAGATAGATGCTTTTACACTAAAAACAAAACTATGAAAATTTATCTCTACTTCCCAAATTAATTTAGCTATTCTTTCAGACCTAATTATTCGCTTTTTTAAAAGAAATTCTGTTTATCCAGCTGCTATATCTCAGAATTTTTTATGATTATAATAAGTGAATTGTATATGATTCACTATTATAGGCGTTTAAAATTCTCATTTTTAATAAATCCTTATGTCTTAAAATATCCAAAAATCTTAGTAAGGACGATAATTTCAAGTAATTTTCAACTTTATCTCACAGAAAAAATTGGTGGGAAGTTGTAGAATGTAATTTAGAAAAAACACTTGGTGCATCATGGATGGTAAGGTAGTTTGTAAATGCGTGGAACAATTTTTTTGGCTGCGTCCAATTGAAGGTAATGGTGACGAATATAAACTACACGTGAAATATTTATTGCCAACTTATCTAAATGTTTATATTGCGATAAAGAAGCAGAGAACAATGTTTTTGATTTCTGTTTTAAATATTATTTCAAGTGGGAAGTTTGGTGAAAGAAAAACATTATCTGATATAATAAGTTATTGCAGTTTTTTAAATGCTTCCATGTTGTGCAATAGATGGTTTACTATGTTTGCTATTGTCAACGCGCTGTGCGAAGCACGGTCTAGCAGACTACGAATTTCAACTTGATCCCTGGTTTTAATATACACATGTTTTAGGCATTACATACGCATTTTTTAGGCAGTATTTATTAAAAATTAAATAATATTCAAAGAGTTTAATCACATTATACTTTTTAAAAATTTCGCTTTCATAGTCATTTCGGTTTCATAGACATCAAAGATTGGTGTATACTTTTGTATAAAGATATTTTGCTGAATTTTTCCAGACCGCAGAAAAGTTTTTTACACTCTAAATTTGTTACCATAGAAATTGCTATAATTAGAAGGCTATGTCAGATATCAGATATTCTGCAGTTTAGGATGTAACGTAGATTTTAGCAGATTGTTTAGAGGTTTTATAATGCGTGAAATTAGAATCATAAAAACAAACATACTTAAGCAAGGATATTGTCAACCGTAACTAGGAGTTTATTGTTGAGATTAAGCTTATTTTCAGAAATGATAGATTTTTTAACTTCGTGTTTTTTGATTTTTATATATATATATATACATGAAAAAATAAATATGTATATATATATATATATATATATATATATATATATTAT
>JAUZNK010050354.1:0-16014 GCA_035046665.1 Euphysa ruthae
AGGACTCCGTGGTTGATAGGTGTGGTATTATGGTAAGCGTATTTTGAAAATTTTATCAATTTATCATCAAAATATTTTTATCAAAATATAAAAAAATCATAGTCAGAAAATTATATAAGTATGTAGGTATTTCCGACACTTCAACAAGAATTGGAATTTTACATTAATTTTGGAACCTGCATGGCAGGTATTTTTATCAGATAAAACAAGATATTTTCATTTAAGTTGTTACTCCATATACAAATCTATTGCAGAAATTTTACCCAATCATTTTTGGCCTCATGAGAAGAAAAATAATCTTCAATATCATCTTAATAAAATAATTCTTTTCGTGAAAGGTGGGTGAGCAGATCATTGAAGTGAACAACATAAGTTTCTTAAATATCACACACACCCAAGCTGCATACATCATCCGTTCAAGTAAAATGATGACAATCATTCTAAAAGATGTCTCAAAGATTCCTGTTGCTAGAATGGTATATGATCAATTACAATGGGTGGATCAGAGGAATGAAAAGTATGCATTTCATTTCATCTTGGTTTTACAGTTTTTTCTCGATAATTATCCCACTAATCTTATTAACTCCCATAATCACTTAAACATCTCTTTTGAATAGACACCCCCTAAATCCGTATTTTATTTTGTAAACTCCTCTCATGAACTAAGTCCGATAGTCCGGTCAATGAGCAATTTTACCAAGCCAAAAATTATAACAAGCTAAAATTTGGTACTGATAACGAAAGTTACCGAAAAAGGTTAAAAATGGAAATCGTTAAAAACTGGTAGTTTTGGAATATTTTTAAAGATAATTTAATGCTAAACACTTTTTTAAATAAAAATAAGGTCAAAATTAACAAAGGAGTCGATTTGAGAGGTTGATTAGTACAAAGAAGGTGATTTTATTCATGGATCTTTTGTATTTTCGTGTAAAATTTCTGTTGTCGATAATATCATCGTCGTCTTCCTCTGAGCAAGCTGATAGTGCATACACGTGTCAAATAGCCTAAAAACAATTGAAAATAATTATAACAAAAAAATATAAAATATATTTTCTTATTTAAGAATTACTTGGGTTTGGAGCATTATTTTTCATGTGTTCACGACTGATGTTTTTAGAAACTATGAACCTTATACTAACCTTTTAGTAAAATTATATTACTTCTTTATTTTGTATTCTCTACGACATTTCCTATAAGTTGACATTTACTTAAGTCCGTTTTTTCGACAAGTACACCTGTTACTTTCACTAATCTTTTGAACTTATCCAGGTACTGCCCTCAAAATCGACTTTGGAGCAACGTCGTTATATGTCGCGTCTACTGAACAAAACCAACCCTAATTTTTTGGGTTGAGGATTACGTCTTTATTGTTAAGCATCTTCCAAATCATGATTTGATTATGGGCTCTTAAATCATGGAAGAAGATTGCTCTGTTTGTAGTTACCATCTTTTCGGGCAGCAAAACACCTTTTGACACCATCTCCAAGTACCCTTCATAGTTAAAAACGATATTTTGAAATGTAGAGATTCTATGCTTGAAGATATTTACTAGTTACGATAGTTATTTATGTTGAACTAGCTCTCCAAACTATCTAAAAAGAGCCTGGGAACTTTTAACTTCCGAATTTCCATTTCTCGATTTTAAACTATTGTTTTAAAGAAGAAAAGCCCTACTTTCTGCATAATTTCTGACGTAGAATTGAAAGAAATAATTCGGAAATTGACTTGGAAAGCATCTATTGATTTTCTCCCAACATGATGTCTTTTAACTGTTCATGTTTCATAAATAGCCGTAGAAAAATTGTTTTTCCAGACCGCATGAATAAATACAAGGTGTTCTTTTATCTATGCTATGAAATCGGTGACAACTATTGTCACCAATTTCATATCCATCCCTTTAGAAATCGCTCTTGATAAAATATAATATCTGTCATGATTTCCTCCCAGTGGTAAGTTAACAGAATTGCTATATCAGTATCATCGGCAACTACCACCACATAATTTGAAGATATAGCTGCTTGATTAATTGCTGCTTCTACGGTTGCAGTCTCAGCATTTCCATCACAGTTGATGACTTGCTGATTACCATTTATCAAGTATACAGAAATAAAACCAACAAACTGAATCTTGTTGTTTTCGTTGCTCAGGAAACGGTCCTGTGTTGCAAGGCAATGGTTGATTTCATTCACCTCGATATTGTGACATTTCCTCTGCGTTCTCCTTGCATGTTGGCTATCTTTGATTGACACATCACCGTACCCATTGAAATCGATACTGACTGAACCATAATGTCTGAGAACATGATACATACAAATTTTCAAACAAAGCATCTTTGGCCCATCTCACTCTGTGAAGAAGTGTATCACCGTCCAATACATATGTATATGTTTGATGTGGCTTGATGTCTTCCTTACCAATTGCGTCCATAATTTCTTTGCGGAGAGAAGCTTTATCGGGCTTCTTCATCAGACCATCTTTAAAAAGAGATCAGAAACGGTGACATTTCATACATTTTCTTCACATTGAATCACCACGGTGAGAGGTGTAAACAGGACAGTATGTTTAATGATTCCCTACTGTCTCCAAACTTGATTTTGTTTATTAATGAATCGAGAGATTTTAATCAATTTTTCTGTTTGATGGTTATTGCAGCCATGATTTCCCCATCTAACTTTTTGTGAATCTCTTCTCCGAGCTTTTTAGATTCTTCACAGTTGACTACACCCTTTCCGACAGTTGAAGTAAGTCCCGTTGACAGTGAACGTAGGTTTTCATTGCTGTAGGGATGAAGGGGTTTTGCTGTTCCAACCAACTCTTGAAATTTTCGTAATCCTGGGTATCTTTGCATCGTCTTGCTTCTGTTCTCACTTGATTTGACCTTCTTAACCACTCAATATTGAATCATTTATGCACATGAATGTCAGTGTCTACATTTGCCGAACATTCTCGGACATTCCTCTACCTCTAGTCAGGCCACAACTTATCTTGATTATCGCATCAACGTTTGATCGATAATTCGATCACTTCACAAACCATTCCAATGCCTATTGGAACTTCTCTCTGCGTGTAAACTATCTTGAAACTGTTGTAATAACCAAGGGAATTCTTCGCAAAACTTTTGCATATTTTGCACATAAAACCTTGCACTTTTAGCGTAGTTTATATGACCATACGGACAAAATAAATTAAGCGTGTTCTTTGCTGCTTCAATATGGAGAAGCCAATTCAATGAACAGTTTTAAAACAGCAGCATATTATAAGTACATGATATAAAGCTTGGCTGTCCTTGACCTATTTGCAAGTTGTGGCTTGACAATTACCATATCGTTAACGAGTTAACAAAATGAATTGGATTAAAAAAAACCTTCGATCACCTCCTTGTTATATTCTAATTGTGACATTTAGGAATCTTTGTCTAATAATCTTTCCAAAAATATTGTTTTAAGTAGTAATAACGTCATTGAAGCATCAGCGAGAAAGTGGGTGCGTGGAGCTCTCGACACTGCTTTACCAATAAAAGTGTGACCAACTGTCCGAATAAACTTCTGCGAACAATCCTCCAAAATTTTATTCTTTCACCATCAGGTAACCCTGGTCATCCTTCCCCAACACTCTGAGCTTTTCTTCAATGATCTTTGGAGCAGCGATGACGATTGATTCTTTGGTTTCTTCTTTCAGTTTATTCTTTTCAAGCAAGGCATATGAAACCATTTCTTTTAAAACGATGACGCTCTTTTTTCCTGGGATTTGTTTAAAAAGATAAGGTTATTTTATTTATCATTCAATTTTCTACGGAAAGACTTGTCTAAATAAATTTCATTATTATTTTCGGCAAATTCTTGAAATTTTTCTATCAACTCCTCTTCATTGTATGGAAGTCAAAACCTCCATCTCTTTTAAGCCATTCACGAAGTTTCTCACATGCAGTCCTTTTACCTTTGTTTAAGGGTCTTCATTTCTTATGCTGTTTGTCTGGATAGCAATCAAAGTGATAGATGGTTTCGTTTGCAACTAGATCAGCATTGTTTTCCATTCGACCGAAAACGGAGATTACAAAATCATCAGCCCTGTCTGATGCTTTTTCTATGATGCTTTTTTTTAATTCCATTGTCATGGTATTTTTCCATTTCTTGTTTAATCCGTGCTTGGTGTCGCGTTTTGTTTCACAGAATAAGCAGGAGGACTTCAAATTAAACTGTTCAATGCTTCTCAGCCTTTTCGGGTCTATCTGATGAAAATCTTCTTGCATCGGTAAACTTTCTACGACATTGGAAATGAACACAAAAACGGGATCCGGAGGCTTCGACGGTCCTCAAATATACCAGCAAATCTGGTAAATTCCTTTGGCGAGTTGTTTTCGTCAATGTTTTAAGCCCTTTAGGAAAAACTTTGAATATCGTTTGATTCAGTGTAGGAAAACGGTAAATCTTGGGAGCACCTTGTGCCTACAAAGATTACAACCCTAAAATTTTAGGTCTATCTTGAAATAGTCATACTTCCGGTATTGAAGCCATATTTGATCTAGGATAATCAGACAAGGGCTGTTAACAAAGTAGACAAAAACATTCATAAAAATATAAAACAATTATATAATGTGTGCATCAAGGAAGTGGATCATTGTTGGGAAGTAAAGAGAGGAAGTTTTGAGAATGGATTGATTCCGCTCATGGGATTTTTATTTTTGAGTATGATATTTTCTGTATTTTATTTGTCAGCCAGCCCTGTGGTGTAGCTTTATATGTATAATTAAAGCAAGTAACTAGTTATTGAAAAATTTAGGCAGGCTGTGTCCAAGAGGACCCAAACATGAACGAATTTTACAATGTCAAAAATGTTCATTCGACAAAGTTGACTCCCTCTTAAAAAAATAGGTTTTCCCTGTAATAAAAAAAGTATAGCCCTAACTCTTCGTTTATTCAAAAAATTTTGTTTGATTGTTTGTAAGCCAAATCAAATTTTAAATATTTCAAATCTGAAATTACAAACCAAAAATTTCAAACTTCAAATCATTTTGAAAAGTTTTGCTTACTTTTCAACTCACAGAATCGATCAAATCCAAATTCATCACATTACAGGTGGCCATTTTTCTCTTCCATTAAATTTCCCATTCTTCTTTTCTAAACATTAGACCAATCCATTCAACTCTTTCCAGTTTTCTCCAAAAAGTCACTAGTGTGGGCATCATTGACATTCCAAACAACTCTTACGCAATCAGAGTTCAAAGTAACCGAGTCAAAATGTGAACCTTTACGATGTGTTTACATGTTATCTATAAAAAAATAGCACGTCAAACAAAAACAATAGCGAGTGAAAAAACAAATATTCCAAATTTAAATAGTTTATTAAAAAATTTAATATTGCAATACAATAACCTCATTTTGCAAATTATTTGTAATTAAAAAGTGGTCAGGATTAAGTAAGTTACAATCAACCCAAAACCACCCATTTTTTAAGATATTAATATTTCGGTTATTTTCGCTATATCCGCAATTACAAATTTGAAGGTTATTCCAGATTTATCAGTGGGGATTTTTTTTTGTTTGGTGATTCTGTATCTATTAGAGAACATCCATACCAAATTTCAAATTTCCGTCCAACAACCGGACAATGAAAGTTGAACATCCTTTGGCTAGCAATTTTGGTTTAGCTTTATACTAAATTATTTCAAACAGCCATTAAAAAAAATAATAAAAAAGAACCAAAAAAGAGAAAAATAATTTTTCAAATTAACGTTTAGTTCGATTAGAAGCCTCTCTCTAATAAACGCCACCTGAAATATTAGATTTTAAAATTAATACTCCAAGGCGTTTTATTTAAGTTATTATGTCATTTAAATTCATGGCAATGTTATGAAAAAAAGTTTCTCTGGGATTGTAGTTTAACCATGATTAATGAAAAGTGAGACCTAATTAACGTTTTAGTAGATCAATATCTATTTTGGTGAATAGAAATCTCTGTTAAAATTTCTGCCCAAATATATGAATCGGGTTTAAATAAATCGATGTTCTAATCAATTGATAGTAGATCTTAAATTTTGAATATGCATAAAATCAAACCTTGATTTTGTGATTGAAAAAGTTACCAAGTAGCTAAAATGACGTTTGAATGAACTAAATGCAAACTGTAGGGTGTTGAAGCATCTGTTTTAAATATCAGGAATACGTCATGAATTTGGGTGTATTTATGTTTTCAGATTCGCATTTCACCTCAGCGTCAATTTCTCATTTATCTATAAACAAATAACTTTGACTCAGTTTTTGTCTTATTTCATTTCTTCTAGATTTTTACACGAAAAGTTCCTAAAACTTGGACGGAAAGTAAGTGAATGTTTCTTTTATTTATAAAAGCTATTAAATTTTGCTGTGGAACAAAAAAGGTTACAGGTTATATGCGTATGGCGTATGCATAGGCATATGTTATGTAAGAGTTAGATAAAAATTTTAAACCAAGTAACGCAGATAAAATATTCATAGTTTAAGTTTCCATTCAAAATTTTTTTTTCACAGATTAAAAATAAGAGTTCACCGCTCCATTTCTTACTAGAGAGAAAAAATCATAGAATTTTTAAAAAAATTCTGTTCAATCCAAAATACCTATTTAATTTTAAAATTACGAACTTCTATAGAAAGAAATATTTTGTCAACATGATGATAGCCGTAATTTTTTAATCTCATATGATGGTACTTACTGCAACTTACTTATTTTAAAACTTCTAACTTTTTAGAGTCCAGCATTTAAACCTGGTTTCGCAGGATCACAGCTGCAACATCACGCTGCCATTGGCCCATCTTCTTATAGTTTCATTGAAGAGAAAGCCAATCACAATCTCAATCGGGAAGAATGGTCGACATTAAAATACTATGTCAGAGAATATATTCATGAAAATATTACAATAAACGGACTAGCTTTATCTCTGATGGATATTCTAGACACTGATGAAAAAGTAACATGTTATTTAAAATACTTCATTTTATTACTCGATTTTTGCGAGGATAAGCTATTAAAACAAATAGGTAATCACTCAAGTTTTACATATTTTTGACCATTTACTCATTTTTATTAAATGGGCAAATTCGGTAAAAATTTATACCAATCTTCAAATTTTATTTTATAAAATAAAAATTTACCTTTCTCTAATGGAAATCTATAGTTAATCTTCCCTTATTACAAAGTAGCTGCTTTTATTTAGATGAAGTTGATGGTTGATGTAAGAGGTATCGTCAAAGCCCAAGATATCGAGACGTTTGATGCAATTTTACTAGGACAACAAGTCAATAATATTCAGGTATTTTGACTTTATATTAATATTTCATAGATTTAAAATGAAACTTTAAAATGAGGATTTAATCACACCAAAATCCTAAATAAAATTTTGTGATTTACAAAAGTAAAAAAAAAGAAAAAAAATTAAAAAATTGAAGGAAAGCGAAAATTCCGTTTATCATGTTATTTTCAATTGAAAAACAGATAGGTTTATTTATTGATTAGTCGTAAATAATATTATTCTTAATGTCTTATTATTGCGTTCCCTTAGATGGAAAATGAATATTCGATACAGAATCAAAACGAAGATTCTTTTCTGTCGGCAATTAACGAAGATGAAAACAAAAATTCCATTTTATATGAAGCTATAATACACGAAAACGATAGAATTGAATCAACAAATGAGGCTGTGCTAGAGAATGGGCTAGAAGTCATTCCGGAAAGAGATGATGAGCCAGTCCAAGAAGAAGAGATTAACATGTCTCACGTGGAAGATGTGAGTGCAACTATTATGAACAATGTTTTAACAAATTACATTCACATTGCGATTTGGTTTCAAATTTGCATAATAATCATCAACATCATTGTCGTCATCATCATCATCACCATCAATATCCTCGGTCCAAAGTCTGTTTTTTATATTAGCACTGGTTTGGCGGAATGTAACGAAATTAGCTACATCCTCTTTAAAAGTTTGCGGCCAAAAATTTCTTGTCTCAGACAAATACAATATCAATGGCTAAAAAAAAAATTCCCAATATTTTAATTTTGTTCTCAACTCATTAAAACTTTTGGAAATAATAAAATTAAAATTATTATAATTATTATTATTATTATAATAAATAGATCTCCAGCGACCAAATAAAGTAAATTAACAGAAGTTTCTAAACTTAAATTCCCATCCCGAAACCAAAAATATAGAGTAAAATATCCATTATTAGGGTCGTATTTATTTTTTTTTAGAAATCTCTCTCACAAAGGAGAAGCGGCCTCATAAAGAAACGATTTGAAGGCATATAAGCAGCTTTGATTTCAAAATTTCCATAGCTTTTTATTCCTTTGAGCAAATATATATAAATATAAATATACTCATTGATACTCTCACCAATCTTATACTTGACTGGAGAATACGAATAAATTTATGCGATACAAACTTTAATCGTTATATCACCTTTTTTCTGCAATATTTATTTATAAAAACACAACTTGCTCATAAAAGATTTTTTTTTTCTTATAGTCTTTTGAAAACATCGATGAAAAAGAATTCTTTAGAGAACCGTACGATTCCCATCATCCTCAAAAGTCACGTGCATATGATTATTTGCGCATGCATGAAGACATATCTAACGTTGAAAACCAAGAGACGCAGGAAAGTATGCTAGCAACAGATGGAGGTGACGGCGTAGATGTTGATCAAGAAGATTTACATAAAGATGAATCTATCTCAGATAATTCTATTTATTCTACTATTAAAAAAGGACCTAAGAAACCGCCAAGATCGGAACATTATAATCCAATATTTGATAACGAAGCAGATCGGGATTCCTTCAAGGAGACGGATACTAAGGAACCAGAACAAGGCTCTTTTAGAAGATCCCACAACAAGGAACCAGAACGAGACTCTATTAAAATAGCTCATAGAAACAATACAGAGCGAGCATCCTTCAGAAGATCATATGAAAACGAAATAGAAAGAGGCTCTTTCAGATCAAATAATAGTTATGAAACAACGCGAAGCTCATTCAACAAAAAGCATAGCAGCATACCAGAACAAGACTCTATAAGATCAAATCATAGTAACGAATCAGAACAAGAAGACTCCTTTAGAAAGTCGCATAGTAACAGACCGGAACGGGAAGATTCGCTGAGAAAAAGATCTAATTACAACTCGCCTATGGCTCGTAAAAATTCTACAGATGTTAAAGATGTAAATGTATCAGAAGTAAGAGAAAATTTAAACGACGAAATAAAAAAAGTTGATTATGAAAATGATAGACTTGGCTTTGCTTTCCAATTTTTAAACGATCAAAATGATAATGATAAAAGAAACCAGAATTCTGGTCAAAAAAGTAAAAAAGGAGAGTCTGAAGAAGCGAGTGCATTAAAAACAGAAATGAATGGGAAATTAGAAAATGAATTAGAAGAAATAAACAGTGATCGTGAAAACATCGCAGAATATGAAGAAGAAGAAAATAGCGTAATAACTGTTTCTAGTTTAGAAGCTGATTCTGAAGTCAAAATCAAAAAGCATTTAACTGGGAACCTTACACCGAAACATGCTCGTATTCAAAGTCTAGATGATGACCTAAGATCTTCACATAGCGAGGAAAATTCTTTATCTGAAAACAGCAAATTTGACCAAGTATTTCATAGCAATGTTGGGGGTAACTCAAGTAATTTTCAACCCAGATTTTTACCTCAGTCTAATCCATATAACCAAAATCCAGATATAACTTTAGATGAATCTTCGATTGCAAATAGTGCTCGCTCAAACAATTCTCCTCATCTAGTGGAGTCACTTAAAATATCGAAAACGCTCGAAGGCTCCGCTAATAATATAGACTCGCCTACATTTAACGTCGAAAGCACCATTGAAAACCGATACTCACAATTTTCAGTTAACGATATATTAAGGCAAAATTTTTTGCCGACAACTAGGGTGGATTTAAACAATTTCTCTTCGAGTTTAGATAATAGCCTTGATGAAAATAAAGAACATCCGGTCGTGAAGACGACGCGGTCAAATTCATTTAAACTTAATATTCAGAATCAATATCAATATGAAAACTCTGATAAAAATCCATACCGTAACTTTGAACATGTATCACCTAATATGAAAGAATATAAAACGTACGGCAAACCGATAATGAGCAAATCACCTCGAAATGATTACGTAATGAGTCCAATAAATAATTTTAACGGTAGTGGAATAGAGGAAGTTCCATCATCTCTGAATGTACAAAGGCAAAACCAGTATAATATGAATAAACCAGGTAATACTCAAACAAATAAATTTAGAGGTGTGAATTCTTTGAAAAATATCAATAAAAATTTTGATTTGAGAGCACACGAGTTTTCTGGAACTTATCATAATGGGTACACAGATGATAATAAAACAATGTTGCTACCTAAAGGCAATTCATATCAAGATGCACATAATGTAGGCGAGGTTGTAATCTCAGAGTATAAACAATCAAGCCCAATAACTAACAAAAAAATGCCAGCTGAGAGTGAGTATATAACAGAATCAATTGCATCGAGGATTCAAGCGTTTTCAAAGTTAAAATTAACTGGCGGAATGTTCAGAGGGAAAACACAGGATACGGTAAAATATTTTTACTTCTACATTTATATCGCTTTCACCCATAAAATCTAATATTCTTTGCTTTTAAGTAAATTATCGAACCACTAAAATAATATTTGCAAACCGAAGATAAAGTATTAACAAAAGGTGTAACATCTTTTCTGCGGATAAGTTTATTTTTGAGTAAGAAAAAGAAAGGAGTCACTTACATTAATTACCTTAATTAACTACTCTAATTACCTTGATTAATTAATTACCTAATTCCTTTTACTTCATTTTCAAATGATTCCACAAAGTTATAAATATCTAGGGTATTAGGTTAGAGGTAAGATTTTATTTTCATTAGATTTTCTGCAAAATAAAATTCTCGCAAAACATATAATTTTTCGTTTTACATAAAATGTTATACGCGCGAAGTTTTGGAATTTTCGCTGCTCCTGTATCTAAATCTGCACAAAATATTCCAAATTGGGAATTCCCAAAACTATTCCAGTATAAAATCTAATGATAAATTGGATAAAATCAAAAAATAGCACGGCATTCTCCACTTCTGTTCATTGTGCTGTGCATAGAAGCGTTTAATATCAACATTAATCTCCTTGAAAATTTAAGTTAAAACTGACTTAATATCCAAACACATAAAAATTTGAACCCGATTAGTTTAAATTTAAAACATTTTCATAAGTATTGCATGTTTGAGAGATAGTCTGTATTATCCCCTCATTCATGTAATAGAAGGACATTAATAAAAGCTAAATGGCATATTAAAGCATTTTTAGTGACCATTAGTTAACGTTATATTTAACTCCTCAACCCTTAACTCGCAGTTCCTTAACTCATATCCAATTTCTATTTTAGAACGTTTTAAAAACTACACTTTTAAGTAGTTGGCCAAAATAGACAGTTGAGGTTTATTTTTAAGTGGATAACACCTCATAAACAGCGACCACGAAAGCCAAGAGTTTTCGCATTAAACTTTATTTCAACGCCTTTATTTTTAAAAATGCTGTTCCTTAAAACTTGAAATAATTGTGAGCCTCTGGTTTCTTGTGTTCTTTACTTTTTAAAAATTTTGAGAGAAAGCTCCTTACAAAATATTTCTTTAGGAAAAATATGTGCATTGTTTTGTGGTGCAGCATACATAAGTTTTAAAAACAAATATCTAATCAGTGCAATAACTTCAGTTAGTAAATTTTGTGAAAAATTGTTTCAGAATTTTTAGTAATTCAAACTTTTTGTTAATTTAAACTTGTGATTATTTTTACAGCTTTAAATCTTCAAGAAGTGCGTGTATAGATGGGAGCCCATTGCTCCTCGATCCTCAAGCGAAATTGGCACAGTGGTTAGGACTTTTGACTAAGGAACGAAAGTTGAGTTCGACTCCCACCTCTGGTGGAAATTTACTTTCTATGTTATCTCTGAACAAAACTCATTGCGTAATGCAACGCTAGCTAAATTTGGTTGGGCGAATTTCATACGAGCAAATGGGCGTTCTAAGTACTCCAATACCCGCCACCTGGCCATTCTGAAAATATCGTCTATGCAATTTGTTTTTTCCTAACGTTAAATTTTCATTTTCACTCTCTCTCTCTCACTCAATCCCTATTTTGTTACTCTTGGAAACTTGATGCCATATTTGCGCTTCATTTAAAATATTTAAAATGTAACAGGACTCCATTTTTCTCGAAACGTAATAAAAAAATCAAATTAAAATATGTTGAAAATCAATTCATTTGCGATATTTATTTGTTTTCGATTTTATAGAAATTTGTGTTAAATAAATGCTGAAAACATACAATTGTTGATGTCATTTTGTGACTGACTATAATATAGCAAGTAACGCGCTCGCTTTACATGTATACGTATCTCAAAATTAACTTTTAAAAATGTGTTTGAAAACCGATTTTTCAATTTTTACCCTAACAACGGATTATTTATATCGTTGCTATGGTGTTGTTGCCCAAAATATTAGCCCAAAGAACCTGGTTTGTGCCCAGATTGTACATACGAGAAATAAAGATTGCAGCCATATGCGACTTCTTGTTAATATGTTATTTCAAGCAATGTCTTATGTTTTAAGCCATGAGATCAATAACAGCATGATTAAAAAATTCTGAGTATTTTTATGGCTTGATATTTTAATATTTTTTTTGTTTCTTTCATCGTTGTTGTTTTTTTTTTAAATTAAAATAAAATGGGAGGATCAAAGAGAAAACAGACTTCTAGTACTTAAGTACTAAAATGTGAAACGTACGGGAAAACGATCGAGCAAGCAGTCGAGGAAACGGGGAAAATTAAGGACGGTGGTATACTTAGTAAATTATGGTTAAACGAAACCGCACTTTTGGTCTGATTACTTATGCATTTAACCTAAATAATTATGCAAAATTCTAGAGCATGCTTTTACAACAAAAAAAAATGGACTACATTATTTGAGTAAAGTATACATTCAGAGTAAGGTTACCTAACGATGATTTTTTGTATGTACAAACTGAATTTGATTCTGACGAAGAACAAGAACTATCTAGATATCAAAGATTAATTATTATGAGCACTTTTACAGTAAAATTACAGAAACTAGCCAACGGCAGAGGCACCGCAGTAGCTCATATCTTTTACATGCGCTAAGTCTACGGTTTGAGCCCTACCTCGAACCTGGTGGTCATCTTTTTTAATAATTTCGAATTTCGATGACCTACCACCATTAGGTAAAGAAATTAAAAAAAAAAAAAAAAAAATTGGTTGGGAACTCGTTGTTTATTTTATTTTCTTAAAGGGATATTTTTAAAATAAAGCAATGTTTTGTTACATTAGTAAAATTTGAGTCTTCTCAAAACCTCTTAAAAAAATCACTATACGGGTAAAAAAATATTGAAAAACAGTGCTCCACACCGGTAGAGTTAAGAAAAAAGATATTGAGATTAATTAATTATCAAAGGAATTAATAATAAAAATAAAGAAGTAAAGGGCTTAGTATATGGCAGTGGTGATTTAAAAAATTTTTTTTCTTTGGTTTTTCGTGTTTTCCTGAAAACAGCATTTTTCCACTGGTGGAAGAGATTTCTCAAAAATTATTCATCCTTTTGATTTCAAATTTGGCTTGTTTGTTTGTTAGCATGTTACCTACAACCTGTAACAGAATCATGCAATAATAATAATATACGGTTTTTTTTTTAAATAATTTTGTATTGCTTGCTAATTGGCCCAGAGATTGAATTAATTTTTGAAATATTGATGCGAAAACTTAATTTAAGTTGCAACTACGCAGGTAAGAAATCATTTGCCAAAATTATAAATTATTGTGAGCCCATAAAATATTTAAAAACATGTAAAAAAAACTTAGAGACCATGGGGCAGGTGTTCAACGGATTTTCCATCATTAGCCTATTTAATTAAAACTGAAAAATTTTACATTAAAGGATTTTAAAGCACTTTCTTACAACGATATAAAAAAAAAAAAAATAAATAAATAGAACCCCACTACCAACTTCCGCACAATCGCAATGGCCATATGTGGCTATGGTTGGTTACAGTCAATGCTTGTTATACTTATAGTTAGTTACAGTTAATGTTTATTATAATTATAGGAGCATGCTTAAAAACTAATATGATGACCAGCAGCATTGCAAAAATTTTCCATATTTTTCATGAAATAAATTCGATTAAAATAAAATAATTTATTGCTTTTTAGGATACAAAGAAGCCGTTTCCAATAAAGTCCCATCAGAGGCGCATTGTAACAAAGTCAGTGACAATTGTAAAAGATACTGACGAACCTGGGTTTACGATTGACACAAATAATGAAACCAACGAGGTATACATTGCAAGTATAGAGGTAATTAAAGGTGTTTATTTTTAACGCACAAAGCAGGGGTCAAATATTTTATCTTACAGATTTGTCATACTATAACTCTTATAATTGAGCCTAAACTTATATTTAGAATTAAAAAATGACAAAAAAAAAAAAGATGGTATTGAACATCTTTGGAAGATTGAAGTAGATCTCATAAATTTTTAAAGCCGCGCTAATATATTTTAAAGATATATACCTTAAATCACTTTTAGAGATATATACCTTAAGTCACTTTTAGAGATATATACCATAAGTCACTTTTTTTTCAAGATGTTGGATCAAATTTTTGGAACATACTGGTTATTTTCAGTTTATGTTACAATACAAATGTTGTTCATTTTGTACTCTTAAACAGCTCATTTGCATAATCAAGACTTTATGGATTTTAAAAATAGTTCATAATTGTAAATCAGCAGAACTAATTGAACAAAAAGTATTTAAATTTATGGTCAGTCAGCCATACACCACGTTAGTGATATACTATTTGTTTTCTTTATTTAGAACGATAACCACACGAGCATTTCAGTCGGTGATGTTATAATTGGAATTGACGACAAGCCTTTCAAAAAATGTTTTAAAAAAGGACTAGTTAAACTTATGCTAAAAAATGCTTTTTTGAGCTCAAGTCCTCAAGTCAAACTGTTAATTAGAAGTTAGTTAAAGCTTTGCTATTAAGCCTTTTTATTATATAAAATTTCTTTAGTAATAATTGATTCCAGCCATTGAAATATCATGTGTATTCCATATTTCCAGACATAACTTAGAAGCTTCACAGATCTGCTTTTTCCAAGAGTAAGAGAGAATAATTTTTTTTTCTATGAGTTGTTGCTAAAGTTTGCTTTAGCAACAACTCATAGAAAAAAAAATGATATACATACATTAAACAATCTATGCGACTGAAATAAGGAAGCAGCTTGACTCATCAGACCCCCGTCATGCTATTATTACGGGAGCAAAATTTTACATTGAAATGCAACACCATGATAAAGTGTTCAAGAGAAATAATTACTTTACTTAAGCGACCAACTTTCTGAGATTACCAGAAACAACATTTTCTAAAGCTAAGCAAAAATTCAAAAAAATAAACACCATACCTCACAGTTTTTTTAGACAAACCCCAAAATTAAACTTCCGAATAAAATTTATACACACAACCAAGAAACGAAACCCGTGATATAAAACAACGGAATTTTATATAAAATTTATTAATATTGAAATTTTATAATTACACATAGTTTTGCCGCGTGTTAATTAAATTTCATCAGGAAAAAAAAAAAAAAAAACAAAAAATTCTGACTTTGTAGAGACCAGAACTCTGGTCGTGACACTTAGGTGGCAACAAAAAAATATATATAAGAGTATATAGCTACAGATATTTTATTTAATAAATATATTGTTAAAATAGTGTTATATTTATATTCTTGAAACCTATGTTTTCCCCCTTAGTAGTAAAAAGTCTCTTCTATAACAAATATCAACAGGAAGTACTGGAAAGAACCTCCACCATGAATATTGAGGTATAGATTTATGTCATTGATCTAGTCCAACAGGTAAGTGGTAAGTTGATAGAGTTAGTTTACCAGGGTCTGTTTCA
>JAUZNK010050365.1:0-16014 GCA_035046665.1 Euphysa ruthae
TTAATCGTGATAAATTGGACTGTGACATTACATTCATGCACCTGGTCCAAGTAACAACTTCTTTTGGCCAAATAAGTCTGATCAATGCTGCATACCACATAGTGACATTCTCTGTACCATACTTGTTCCATGTGTTTTGTCTGCAACTGCACGAAAATACACCATAAACGAAGTAGATATTGTAAACATTATTGGGAAGTTTGTCAGCAGATAAAATTTACTTATTATTATGTTGCCCATAGATATATATTTTAAACATTTGTTTATATTAAAATATCAACCAGTCAAATTTATTGACGTTATGAAATATCTTTACTATTATTTACTACTTTTACTATCAATATTTCAACAAGTACTATATAACATCATTCTACTATTAACATTTTTCCATTTACTTTCATGTTAGGGGTTTTTTTTGAGTTTGATTGTCAGCTGCTTTCTTTGAAAATTTTCAATGAAATAAGTTTTTATGGTGAAATTTTGTGAAAAATTAGGATTTTTTAAATGTTAAATTTAAGATGAAGATTCAATAGGCAAATGATTAATTTAATGTTTTTTATCGGAATTTTATTTTATTTGGTTTTAGAAAATAAAAATTTGAAAAAAAGTTTTTGACATCTTCCCCCTCTTTTTCCCATCCGAAATCATGTGCCAAAATAAAATAAAATACTAATACACAAATATCTGGTATTTCCATTTAATTTGAGGTCTTTAAAGTGTGATTTTTGGATTCTACAGGTCTCAAAATATACAGGTACAAAGTTTCATGACTGTTGCTTTTCTATAAACATTTTTATAAATAAAATAAGGAACGGTCTGATGGTAATAAATAGGCATGCCCCCCTCAATTTTAGGGAAAAGGGTCAAATTTCACAGGGCTGTAATTTCACATTGGTTGGTGCTATGATTTAAAATTTTTCACAGATGGTCAGGGTGATAGATTGTTGGCTCAAACCAAAAATGAGCAAAATTTGAGGACATGTATGAACTTTTCTTAATTTTTTAGATGATTTAATATGGAATGACCCATGTACAACAATCATTTTATTGCAACTTTTGGAGACTTATGACAGCAAAACTACCACGGATGAAATAGATTCTTTTAGTTAAAGTTTGTTTGTGATATTTAATCAGAGTTGAAATCAAAACAAGCAATAGCATATGGTCACAAAGTCTTCTTCCAGCCAAAACAATATTTTTGGAACCAAACTAATATTGACAAAGGAAGCTAATATACAGGAAGAAGGTTGGCTAAATATTGAACCGAAGGTGCTGTGAGCTAGTAGGAGTGAAAAAAAAATTATATATATTCATTTAAATATGTTTTTATTTTCTTTAAAAGAAAACTAGGAAGAAGCCTGGGGAGGGTGAAAATTACAGCCATAATTTTTAAAAATATTTTGAAGTATATTTAAATGAGCCGATATTGAATTTTCAGTGATCTGCATTACCTAAAATATTCTATAGAACGCAAAATAAATGTAAAATAATAGTAATTTCTTTTCTGTGAGAATAAAATCAAGTTCTATGACAATAATTTTCTAATATTAAGTTTCTATAAAATCCATCATATATCAGGCATTAAGATTTTTTATCTAATCAAATTAAGTAGTTTGTTAATAATTTTCTACCTCTTGCTTCTTCTCCTGAGAAGGGACAATCTCCATCAAATCAAAAATCCAACAACGTATTTCCAACGTATTTGTACTCTTAATATGGGGCCAATAAATAGCTTTACAAATTATTTTATTATAGAAGGGCCCAAGGATCTGTTCCTGGTGTACATAGAGCTCACATTTGAGCTTACAGTAAAGAAAATCATCAGTTACAAGGTGGCTTCGAACCCACAGATCCAGAAACCAAAGCCTTCTCCGCTTGGCCAGACAATCTGATTAATACCAATTTATCAAAATATTAAGCGCCAGGAAATCCTATTTTTTTGCATTTTTTAAAACTGAAAGGATAAGGATATGAGCAAATAATTGTCTTATACCAAGAAACATGAAACATCTAAGTAGGTATGTGATTTATATGAAAGTTCAAAATTAAATTCATCACAAAACAACAAGAATCAAACTGTTTAAGCGAGCCTATTATCTGATGATAAAAAGGTCATCAGAAGCATACTCTTAAAGTGAAAACAGAAAAAGGTAAATTATTTTCTTTAATCGACACCGCTTCAGAAATTTTTATTCCCTATTAAATTCTCTATTTCTATTATTTATTTTTGCAATTTTTTAGTCTTTAATGCAAACATTTCTATGTCCGAAATCCACAACATGAGTACAAGATTTGATATTTTGTCTTTTCTTTTTGACAATCTTCTTCCTACCTTATCAATAATTTACAATTGCATACACTACTTTGAAGATTTGTCTAGCTAATAATTTTTACAACCCTTTTTACTTTATCTTTTTGCGATATTTAAAGGAGTCATTAAAATTAAATTCATTCAAAATGTAACTATTTAAAGAATTCTCTGAAGATTTTTTCAGTATGGACTAGTTCTTTAGGTTTTTTGTCAAACATAAAAGCTACCCCGTGTAATATTATTAAATGTGCTATGTTTTCATATCTTGGAAGCAAATGTATCTTATTTAATTGATAAACTGGTCTACTTAGTGCTAATTTTTCTATTAGACGTGATAGTTCCATTGTTACGCATTTCAATAAAAATTGCGCCTAACAAATATCGGAACTGTTAACAGATAAAAAGAGAGAGGAAAAATGAACCTACCTCTTAGGTTTTTTCCTATTTCTTGAAGGTGGAAGCTTAAATTCTTCAATATCATCGTCAGAATCTAAGTCATGATCCATATTCAAAAGCATTTCATTGTCTTTTTTGCTCATTGTGATAATACTTACTAAAACCCAATTAAATTAATGTTTAAAAGTATTTTTTTCTTTTATTTTACTGAAAAATCGTTTGTGTTCTTAAATAAAGAATTGATTTAAATTTGCTCATGATTGAAAAAGTTATTCATCTGATTTTTGTTAAGTAGTTTATCAACTGTGTCTTGGATAAACAAAACTATTTAATGAGTTCTTAAAAAAAATTTCAACGCACTGTGATGTCACTTTCGCTAAATTTATAATTATTTTGAGAAAAAAAAAATATATTTAGTAAAATTACGATCATAATACTTCATTTTGGAAAAATTATACCTGAGTAAAAACATTGGGATCCTTTAAAATGATAAAATTTATCCATTTCTTAAGCAGGTCAGAAATAAAATAAAATAGTAGTCATTGCCACTAGCATATAAAATCATAACAATAATAAGATATAAGATAACACTGTGCAAATTGATAAAAGTGTCAAATTTGGCACAGAAATTTTTATGACAAGACAATGAGACAACCCAAACATTACCACACTTAACACTCGGGGTTAAACTCCCAAGGTGAACTTTCCATAGGGTAGAAAATCAAAGTTTTTAAATATGGTCATGTTGTATATCAATCAATTGCAAATTTTGTATAGTTTTAAATATATGCTTGAGGAAACAACTTAAGCTACAAAAACGCCATGATGCAATAGAAGTTCAGAAACACGTTTTCAGCAATAGGTGGAACCCCAATTTGGTAACATCCCTTGCCTGAATCAGCAGTAAATGCTAAATCCATCAACATTTTTAAAAACAAAGTCGATAAAGCAATCAAAGATCTTTAAGTTATGTATAATAACACAGAACTTGATAACCCAACTAGACCATTTATGAAAGTAATTTAAACACTATGTGTACAAAATAACCAGCTTCAATTGGATTTGTATTTTAATGGTCAAAATGTGAAGAAAAGCAAAAGCAAGAAAGTAAAAAATGAAGATTTTTGAATATGGCCCTATCATATCAACCTCTTGGAAATTTTTTTTACTTTTATAAAACTATAAGATCTATGTTTAAAATCAATGGAATGCCTTTGGCTTCCAGGGAAAAAGTAGACCAAAGATGAAAAAAACCAGTCTTAAAATCAATATATTTGATTATTTATGAATTCAACACTATTTTTATGCCTTGACTAAATCTAATCTATCGGTACAAAATTCACTCCAACCATCTGTCCTGGCCTTTCAATCGAGCAGGGGTCCATTAGCATGAAACATGAAGGAGGGTGATTTTGAAATTTCACAAGATCCTTAAATATCAATTATGTAATGGCAAATGCAACATATATCCCTAAAGTGTTTAGATGGGTTAAAATTTCCCATTAGAACTGAAAGGAAAAACTAAAAAACTGTCACTAAGCTTTTTACGCAAATCAGTTACAAAGCAATAATTTCATCCTATAATCATATGGGTTATAATCAAGTTCTTGGTAAGACTGATGAAACTTTGATTATGCAACTATTTTTGACTTTGTTTGTGGTGAGTTCTGAATTCAGTATATTTACTATGATTTATACTAATGATGAATATTACAAGTAGAAACAGAATTGAATAAGAAAGAAGATGAATTGGAAGTTTGAACTAGTAACTCTTGAAAAGGAAGTTGTCTTTGAAACAGACTAGAGTCTTTGCTTTATATATCAGGAGGAAAAACACACAGAACTCTGCAAACCATACTTGAAAAAAGTTAAAGCATCTTTGATATTTCAAGATGACTGTGCTGGAAAGACCCTGTGGAAATATGCTGGAAATATTTCATTAATCTTACTCAGAAATTTCCTTTGAAATAACGACAAGACTGAACAATTTGTGCTGGTTGCTGATAACACCCCCAGGATTGGGCAGAATATTTCTGTTAGCGATCTATACTAAAATAACAGAGGTTGCAACAAATTCAGACATCAATTTATGTCCTTTCCTGGCAAAAATAAGGAAGCAAGACACTCAAATGTTTGTTCATCTAAATTACACAGTTGAATATAGTGAAAGGTACTCTAATCAAGACTGTCTATACAGATTTTGTTGTGGTTATTGTAGCCCATTTCTTAGAAAAAGAAATTGAAGAGTTATGGGTCGAATTTGGAACTGGCAAGAAAAAGAGATGGTTACCAGTTCATGCATTCTCTTGACAGCTTGGTAAGCAAAAGTATGTCGTATTGCTCTTCCAGTATGCTTTCAAAGGCTGTGACAATATTTCCAGTTTCAATGGTAGTGGAAATAAAACTGCTTGGAATGTATTGAAAGCAAAAGTCTTCACAATGCTTTCAATGGATTGAATTGAAATAGCTGAAGATGATTTAGCAACGTTGGAGAGGTTTGTTGTCCCACTTTATGACCATGTTTGATCAAAAAGGATAAGTTAATTGATAACTACATTCCAACCCTGAACGCATTATTACAACATATCTATTGTGCCATCTTAGAAAGCATCAGGCTCGATGTCCCTAATAACCGATAGTTGATAGAAACATTTTTGGATGGAATGATAATTCACCAATATGGATGACCATTGCAGAAGCTGCCAAGTCATGCCAATAAGTTGGTAAATGCCTGTGCAAGAAAAACTGCTTGGAACACAATGCTATGGTGAATGCAAAAACATCAATTGAAGTTTTATTTGCTACTCGATTGTTTGCTGCAAAAAGTTTTTTTTTGTGACTGTTTTTATTCATTTCAACTATGGAGGGACTCCTATCAAGTTATGACCCTGTATACTTCTACCAATGCGCTCATCAAGTCCATTTTGCCCTAAAAAATAGTTTTTGGTTTTGATTTCGAACCCATATATCATAATCAAAACTCATTTCTCAAAATGTGGAATAAATTGACCGAAGCTTACTGGGGAGGACCAGAATGGTACAGGGACTGTCATAAAAAAAAATTTTTTAGAGTTTATGATTGATTTTTCAATTGAATGGTTTTTTGATTGATTAAATTTGATTTTTTTCAAGATTTTTTGAAATATTTGGATATTATAACGTATTTTAAATATGAAAAGCTAGCAGATCGGCCCAAGATCTGCTAGTAATATATATTATGATAAGTTTTAGTACGTGTAAATAAAGATTTTTTTTAAACAAAAATATTTTGTAGATTGCCAACTACAGGATCTATCTATTTTTTTCCCTTCATTTATCCATGAAAAAAGGAGTTACAAGTGTCCTAGGTCTAAACCGCAATTCAACTAAAAATACTTTACTTACCTCAATTTACATTACAATAAAACTTATGAAAAAGACTTTTTTTTTAATAACCAGGGAAGTATAAATAATCAGATGAAGAATGATGGGTTATACAAAATAATAAATAATAAGATTTGATCATGTCAACAAAAATCTTTCTCATTTTAAATTTGAAAATCATAACACTTAGACGAACAATTTTTCAGATTTAAAATTACATAAAATAAGACGATGCAAGTTAAATATTTACACTCTGTATATATAAGCTTATGAGTTTTATTAGGAGGGATTATATATAGGTAATGGGTTAATACACTCAAAGTTTACACAAAGAAAATAATACCATAATTAAGAACATATACATAATTGTGAAAATAACAAAATAAAATCAGCTTGTCCATTCAGCATCAATAATCACTAACCAAAACATAACTATCTTAAAGTTGTCTGGCCGAGTGGTTAAGACTTTGGTTTCTGTCACAGAGGTGCAAGTTCAATCCCTCTATGATTTTATTTGCTATAACCTCAATATGCATTTCAACATGTAATTCTAAAAATTATACAGCTGTCTACCACTTATGAGTGTTAATGCATCATTTACTTCTCAACAACAGAGAATTAAATGGAACTCAATCTGTTTTCTGATCATCAGTATGGTTTTATGTCTGGTAGTCCACTGCTAAAGCTCTGACTGTCATCTATGAACTTGTCTATCAATGTGAAGTTTTGAATATCACTGAGGCTTTTCTGTTGGAGAGGGAAATCAAGGTGGCCCTCTATGGCCATTCTTCGAACTGCTACTCAATAAATTCTGGTGTCCTTCCAGGTTCTGCTCTGGGACCTACCATTTTTTCTAATTTTCATGAATTATTTGACTAATGGCATTCTTTGCAAGCATTATGTGGATGATACTTTTTTGTACTCACTATGAAAACATACATTTTTAAGGACAAAATGGCAGCTGATTTGGAAGATGATCTTCGCACTGTTGTTAAATGGAGTGAGCATGGTTGGTGTCATTCATAATAATATCACAATAATATCAACGTATTGGCAATATATATTTTTTCTAACGTGGGATGGACAAAGAGCCTCAAGCTGGCATATTTCAGAAGGCTCCCAATGGTTTGGTTCTGGTGTACTTAGAGCTCCCATTTGAATTTATGGTAAATAACCACTTTGCCAGACAACCATAAATTTATGACACCAAATCTAACTGAATGCTACTCATACGCCGAGTGGGTGATACGCAGACTTGAACCCAGAACCGTATTGTTACGAGCCAAATGTCTTACCAACTGAGCTATTCGAGTTCAATACTTCAAAAACAAAGCTTCTTTCAATAAGCCACTTTAGAGCATCTTTTATTTGAGCTCTGCTGATGAATTGTATATAGGGAACTCACTGAATCTACAAAAATCATATTTTTAGGCCTAGTGTTCCCAAACAACTTCTCCTGGGACTCTTACATTGAATTTGGTCCAGAGCCTCTGCTGCATATCTACATCTTTTTGACCAAATTCAAAAATGTCAACTTTTTGATATTCCTGATCTTTGCTTGAACTTCCAGTCATTTTCCCATCACAGAAATGTAGCCTTATTGTCACTATTCTATAAGTACTTATATGGAAACTGTTCTAATGATTTGAAAAAGCAACACCTTCACTTAAGACTTTTTAGAAGGACCACAAGGCTTTTACCTGGTCTACTCATCTTTTAGCAGGTACAGATCCCTAAATTTCAAAAACTTTTAATCATCAAGAGCTTTTTCCCACATTCTACCCACATGTGAATCTCTCTGCCACCAGATTATCTTTAATCCTTTAACTCTAACATCAACTTTTACAATCAGTGTAAAATATGCTTTATCTTTACCTCTTTTCTTGTTTTAATTCTTTATTTTAGCTTTGCAAAAAGAGCAACTGATTTAAAAAAAAAAAAAAGCCAAATCTTACTTAACAGTTTTAAATTTAAAAAGGGGCGATATTTTAACTTATATAAAAAATGAGCGATTCCAGAATAGCCTGCCACTTTTTTATATATATACTTTATATATAATTATTTATGCGCCATGATAGTATAATCATAACCTAAACCTATGTCACTAGATACAAGCATAAAAAAGCATATATAAAGTATATAATATAAAAATGGTGGGTATTCTAGAACCTAGCCAAAAAAACAAATATATACTTATTCCACTTAGTACCAGCTTAACATAAGGTAAGTCGTAAGAGCTTTGTCATTATCATAATTTTTTTAAACCTTGATTTGAATTTTTTGTTTTGCGCAGAGTATACCAAATGCATGCCAGGCTGGTGTCTGGCTCAGCCAGCCCAATATCCATTTAAGGAAGAGTTCAACTAACAACTTTGAATAAAGCTGATGATATCAAAGAATGAAACAGTTAAAAGGCGCTAATTCCTTTTCTACCCCTCCTATATAACTTTTGGCATATCAGATTTTTTTCATTTTATTTTGACAATATCACATTACAGCTGGCATTATATTATATCATATATATAGAATGAAAGTTATCATCCACATTTCATTTCTAACACTGTGAAGAAATATATTGATATCCCGGATTAAAAGTTAAGCCTGGATAATAATAGTAGTATTAATAATACTTCCCTCTTTTTAAGTTAAAAAGAAACAATCCATTATACCCCCCAAGTTATTGAGCTACATCTAAATGTAGATCCTAGTCTAAAATTTTATGCTCATCAGCAATGAGCTAACAGTGATTTTAGAACAAAATTTGCAATATTTACTCAATTAATACATATGTAATAAATTGATCTATATGATTTATCTCACAAACCAACGAATCAGACTTTTCTCTTCAATTGAAAAACAAAATGAAAAAAGTCCAGAAGCTATAACGAAAAGCTCCAAAAGTCGAAAAAAATTATTAATATTCAAATGACGTAATCTTTCCAAGACATTGTTTATTATCATTTTGATAAAATAAAAATCACAGTCCACGCAGGTTTCGCGACAAACAATTTGTTGGCGAAAAAAGAGAACAAACGACCGCCCAACAAAAGAAACTAATGGAAACCAAATAAGAAAGCAAACAAACAAGCAAGCAATACTTTTCTTTCAAAGAATAATAAACGTCTTTTCTCTGAATTTAATGATTACTTTTTATCTTATATTTTTTAGTTTAGTTTAGGTGTTACTGCTTTGGTAAAGATTCTGTTGAGTGACTGTGTCTATTACAATCGTTACATATTTTATTTATAGTACTTGCATGTATATTATTTATAGTTTTTTAAAATATGAAAGTGTAGCGGTTGTCATAGAAAAAACATTTTTGCTTATTACTGACTGTAATACCATTATTTATTATACTTAACCAATTACTTGTTAAGCTGAAAGTCTTACAAAGACAGTAACTTTTTTAAGCTCATCATAATGATTTGTAATTGAAGCAACATTAAGGTGAAAAGCAGAAAAGGAAGAATTACTGTCAAAATTCGTGGCAACGAGCTCATTGAAATTAAAATACTTGCAGTTTATAAGGGTGGAAGACACATCTTTTTCTTCATCAGAACATTTTTTAGCTTGAGAAACAAAAAAATCATTAAATTAAGAAAATAATTTATTATTATGAAATGGAGGAAATAAATTTATTGAAGAAAGGAAAAGTACTATTTATACAATTAATACCAAAACCAAAGATAATTAATTTCTTGAAACAAGATATAATCGATATCGTTTAAACCATTACATTTTTCATGTACCCCTGTTTTAGATATAAAGCAATGCATAATATGTTGATTTTTGCTTGTTGTCTTTTCGCATATTTTACATAATTTTGAAAACACTAAACATTAACATTTTTTACAAATTATTGCAAACGCACAAAGACACACACAAATACACACACGCACACACACACAAATACGCAAAGTTTTTATTTTCAAAAGTAAAACTGAGGACTGGCTTTTTGATAGTAAGTACCATAAGTAAAAATTTATTTTGTGAGTTTTAAAAGAAAAAAAAAAAGAAATGCAAATATGTTTTTTTAAAACGTCATTTAATGTTTTGATATATCAAAAAACAAAACAAAAGCAAACAATAATACTTGTTCAATATGTAATTATAAAAAGGTTCAACAAAAGGATATGAAGCCTGCCAATAAACAATTAATATTAACAAACTTAATTTGCTAAGCATTAAATTAATTAACAACGAATTATAGGAAGGTTGGGAAAAAAAGAAAGAAAAAGCAGCAGAAAAATTAAAAACTATTGTCGTTGTTAATATTTATTATTTAATTTACATTTCACCAAAGGCGTCTTTCAAATCAAATCATTCAAATGCTTTACTGTAAGAATATTTTTATGTTATGCCAGACGATATCTGGTGAAGCCACTAAAAACCCAGAAAAAATTATTTTTTGTACTTCCAAAGAGCTTTACATTGACTATAGAGCATCTTATAATAAGGACACAAGTTTTCGTTTAGGTATATTTTGACGTCTTTATGAAAGCCAAGTTTATCAGAACTTAATGCCTCTATCTCTTTTTTCTTCGAAGTTGCAGCATACACCGACTTTCTATTGAGGGGTTTTACATCCGTTTTTTAGGGCTTCAAAGACGATAGCAGGTCTGTATGTTTTGAGGCTTTATTTTGCAACGAACTTTGATAAGAATCTCGTAAACCTTTTGTTCGAAGTTTGCCTTGTTTACTGTAGTAAGAATACCGTGATTTTCTACGAAGTCCCTTCTTGAGAAGTGCTGTAGGGCGTAAGTTTTTTTCGAGATCCTCCACTCATTTAAAAAAGTTTCCATTGCCTTCTTCATTTACTTTAGAGTGTTTGAGTTCAGCAGCAGTTTCGGCTAACGCTCTAAACAACTCTTGTTAGGTTACGTATTCCAACGTTTTTGTGTTTTAAACGTGGCGCAAACAAATAGTTTTAAGCAAATTTTTATAGAAAACCCAACAGATTTAATTCTGGTGTTCTTAGAGCTCCCATTCGAGCTTACGGTAAAGAAAATCGTTGATCTATTAGAGGGACCAAACTCGCACCTCTATGACAGAAATGAAAGTCTTAGCCGCTCGGCCAGACAACTACTAAGAATCTAATGACGAGAATTTAAAAACTGGAGGCTGTGAAGAGCGTTATCAAAATATTATGTATTATCAAAATTGTCATTTCATAATGAAATTTAAATTAAATTGTTAAAGTTACCTCAAAATTTTATTTTGTTGACTTTACCAAAACCGACAAACTAATGATATAAAATTTCTGGTTTACGATTCATACATACTTGAATTATTTTTGTGGAAAAAACTGTTCAATTACATTTCAAGATCAAACAACTATATAAAAAGCATTATAAAGTCATGTTATATATTACGTGCAATTATTCATTTGTCTTCGTCAAAACAATCTTCACATACATATTTGGTTGATTTTTAATGATTTTTACATAAAAATTGGCTACACAAATGATATTTTGTTTTGTTTTTTGTTTAGTCAATGTTACAAAAAATTTCACCGTCAAGCTTAAAATAACGTCCAATTTTCAATCTTTCGTTTTCATCGCAGCATTATCGTTCCCTCAAACTTTATCATGACATGATCATTAACAAAAAAACATTAAAAAAAAAAAAAAACATAACTATTATGAAGAGTAAAATTTTTTGGTAAGATTTGTTCAAAAAAAATCCCTATAATTGATTTAATGCATAACACGAAAAATATGTTAAAATAAGTATATAATAATGAATTGCATGAGACAAAGCTGTAACAACTCACTAAGTAATAAAATTGACTTGAAATTTTCAGGAAACATTTAGGAGTAACTTTTACCTACCCGCCCTACCCCACCAAATCTGAATATGGTTAATACGCATTTCAATGTCAACATCTACCTTTTTGCTTAAGCATTCCTTTTTCTCTCATAATTTACACGAAGACTCGTTATTGATAATTTTTTTGATAATATGAAATACGAACTCGGTTAACACATAGCTTGGCTATTTTAATTGAGGTATAAGATTATTCGCCTTCGACATTTTCGACAAATTTTCCGATTTTCAAACTTTGTGATTGAGATGGCATCATGGCCGTCTTTATATAAAGACGGCCATGAGTACAACGAACGGTGTTCGTTGTACTCTCGTAGAATATCATAGTTGTCGCTAATAGATTTCATGGTAAACTGAGCGAGTATCAATGGAAGTGTTTTACAATTGCCTTTGGTCGGTCAGCAAGAATCTTTGTTGCGACGCAAGAACTTTTTACTAGAATGTTGCTTGCGCCGACTTATGTTTGCACTTGGCATTCAGCCATTGAAAAATTAAACCTTGATAAAATATCTATGACTTCGTTAACTATTATATCATATTTTCATACATATCTCAAGGAAGTTGAGGAAATCATTTTTCACTTTGAGCATATCATAGCATATCATATCGCACACAAAAAAAATTGTTTGAGATTACCTACTACATATACATATTCATCTAACATTAATGAGGAATATTTGCATTCATATATATTGCTTAGTTTTTTGTGAAAAACTTCAGATTCCATAATATCTAAAATTTTGTTTTGCATATAACGATGGGTGTACTTATACCACCATTTGTCCTTCTAAACATTTAATGATGTTTTCATCTTTTGTACCGTGAAGTCGCATAAGTTAAATTATCGTAAAATTAAATATTGTAAAATTATCGTTTTAGTCGTGCTCTTAAAGTGATATATCTTTTCGACCAAGATATCAAGATACGATTGATGACATCTAGTAGCCATTTACGCCTTATTTCTACATTCTGTACAAGACTTTTGTTTATCAATGCTCTTACGTCCTTACCTTCCGTTATAAGTAAGTAGTAAGGGGCTGCCGTAGCTTGACACAATGAATCTTGATGGTCAGACGAGATTGCCTTTCTTTTCTTTAGCCAGGCGACAGTGGCATAAATATCAAATCCGTTCTAGATTGGCAATTAAATATACCTGTTTTATGCGTGAATATTATTGTTATTTCTTTATTTTATTATCATGCTGCGCTTACACAAAAAATTTTTAACCGTGCTAAATAAGAAAAACAATTTACGTATTTTTATCATGCAGACCATAGCAAAAGTCCCTTGAAGTTTTTAAATGTTGAAACAGTAACTGACGTTCTGTTAAATAAAAATTTATTTTATAAAAGGGGAATATCATTTCTTCTATATTTTTTTTTCCTTTACAGCTCTAAATGGCATCCTCTTTGTCAAAGTTTCATTAAAAATACGTTTGCTCATCTGATAAAATCTCTCATTGGATTGGAAATATCGAGTCAGAATACTTAAACAAAAAAATAGCTTATCAAAAAAATTTTTGCTTTTTCAAAGTTTTTGGTTAACTTTATAGTAGAAAAAAGTCCTGCAAATTTATTTTTTGTTGTTTGTTTCAGTTGCTTCTACTAAAGATTGGTAAGCAATTGAATTCTGATCACAATAGCTTTTCACAGTCTATATTAATCTACTAAAACAATATCATAAGCTGACAGCCAACGATTCGCCACCAAGAAATTGAAAATATTTTTGTTATTCCTATTTGGAAAATGTAATGATAAGAAATTTAATTTAAATTAAAGTAAATTAAAATCAGGATGTATTGATTGTATATGATAGTATTGTATTTTAATTTTATATATTTCGCCTTTAATATAAAATACCAAAATAAATTGTTATAAATACAAAATAGCAATTTTGCATAATATACTGTTAAATTCACAGAAAAAAAAAATTTTTTATTGGATACCTAAAATGCAGGTTTGCAATTTAAATTAACTCGTTTTATCATTGACATCTTTTTTTTTCTAGAATAAAGGTTTCTAGAAAAAGTTTCTAGAATAAAGAATAAACCTGCAAGAAATCTAAAATTTACAATTTCTGGTGAAAATATTCTTATAAATTTTTAATTATATTTCAGATAAGTTATATTAATTTTTGATTTTTAAATAAGTATGAGGTTTTGATATAAATTAATGCTATACATAGTCATAATTTTTAATTCTCCAAATAGAAATTTTGATGCAGCCAAAAATCTGTTTTTGAATAATATGATGCGCGTTTTTACTGCACATTTATGCCATATAGTTTATTTTAGCTATTTTAGCATAGTAAATGTACTCCCTATATCTGAAAAATATACTAGTTCAAAACATTCTTTATTTAAAAAAATTTCTAGATCTATAAGTTAATGCTTTATTTTTTGTGATTTTCGTCTCTAATATATTTATATGTGGTTTTCATTTGAAGTTTTCGTTAATATATACGCCAAGGATTTAATAATTTAATAACTATGGCTCTTGTTATCTCTTTTTTATATTTATTGACCAACTTTAGTAGTTTTAATGGCAAAACAAGGGGCAGTTACAATGAAAACATTGATCTATCTTGATATGTTCATTATTCATGACCTCAGAAAGTAACATTAACCTTCACATGCACTTCATAAATAAGAACTATACATTTCATTTATTTACTGCCAATATTTTAAAAACACAAAACTCGTCGAATTTTGCTATTTTGCTGGTAAGCGCAGTTAATTTTTGACAGTCGGTAGTTTACACTCATGCTGCATTCTGATATATAAAGATCTTAACTGTGTAAAATTTTTAAACCCTTTCACTAACATTGATTAGCTGTAATTTTTTACCCAATGCAACTCTTGAGGAATCATAGAATCGGTTTCTTCATTTAATACAGCACATTTATAACCTATTTTTTTAAAATTTTAATCATCGCACCACCGACAAAAATTTGTTATTTGGTTTTCAGACAAGTAATTGCGAAAGGCTTTAAAGCCCACAAAACTTATTATTGGCAATAAACATTGGGATATTCTGTCCTGAGCAATGCATTTCTCTATGTATTCAAAAAGGAATTTCAATGAAGTAATAGAATACATTATAGACATAGCTATTGGAAAGAAGAAAGCAGGTTCAATAAAATATTATACGAGATATATCGTGTATGTGTAGGTGACAGCAGGTATAGAAACAAGTTAAAACAGCGTATAGAGAAAAAGTTCGGAAACAAATCTGTTTCCTAACTTCAAGTCGTAATTTACCTGAAATAATAGATTCATTTGAATACTTCACGTTTGACTCGGTTCATCATGATCTCGTAAAAAAATAATTAAATACGTAGAAAAAGTGCTCTAAAAACATATACTTGAGGCACTTAAAGTTATTCTCCTGCCTAATTGGCTAACTAACCATCTACTGCCTATGAACTAAAAACGTCCAAATTCAAATCGCCATCTTCATTGTCAAGATTTATGCGAGCCCTGTTGACGAATGAAGATCATGCAATAGAAAGAAGCTCAAGAATCTCTCGACTTGATTAATCGCATGATATGTGCTATAATGAGGTAAGGGATGTTCCAGAGAAAACATTTTCTGTTAGCAGTGGGTCTCCACAATTTAACTGGTTCACTTAAAGTTAAAAATTTGTTGTATAAGTTTTGGCACTGCTTGAATTACAATCTAACTTGTGACTTCTCAAGAAGACGCTGCTCAAGAACTTTTCAAACAATGTCCCCTTTTACATCTTCAACTTAGACTTGAAGTGGGTGGTGGTTCTGTACATACAAAATATCATGTTGCATTCTAAGAAAAACCTAATGGATGCATCTTAAATAATAGGAAATTTATACTGGATCGCCAAAAGACCCGTCATCTGTTTATTTAGGATATTAGTGTTAACACGATACCTGTTGGAAGGAAAAGAGCACAATTTGATAAAGTTTATGAAGCATCCTACAACATATTTATTTTTCACTATTTTTCTGAATAAATTAGAAGTATTTTCTGCTAAAAATAAAATTAAATAAAAAATAACATCGTAAAATTATTATATTACTTTAATAAATTTATTCAAGTTTTTAAACAAATTTAAATCAAAATAAGTCTATTATTTTAAAGAAA
>JAUZNK010050376.1:0-16013 GCA_035046665.1 Euphysa ruthae
ACTCATGGAAAAAAGATCATTCATTTCAAATGGATAACAAATCGATCATCGACTCCGAACCTCGCCTTGTATTTCGCAAAATTAAAGAAACTATCTACTCTGTCAAAGAACCTAATCGAATTTCTTATACTCTTCCCGATATCTGGTTACCCACAATATAAACATTCCTCGTCAGTCCGCAAAAGTCTACATCCATTACAATTTTCTTGATGGTCCGCATTATTACTACGTCACTAATAAGCTAATTAACACCTTTTAAAAACACTTGATTTTAAGCCTACGCTATTCCTATAAAAACCTTAAATTTTTAATTGTAACTAGCGTGATGATAGGAGCAGCATGACTCCTGAAACGTCGCTTAATAAAATAATTAATATTAATATATTTATATATATATATATAATTTTTAAAATTTATATTATTGTTGGTGACATTTCAAGAGACAACCTGCTCCTTCCTGTCTTCAGGCAAATTACAAATGAAATTCTAGTGTTTATATAGGTTAATAGTAGGATAGTAAATAATCGCTAGGATTTCATTTGTAATTTGCCTAAAGACGGGAGTAGGCTGTCTCCCAAAACTTCACCAAAAATAAATATTTTTATCTGAAGACATGACTTTTTACTTTGTATTAATTTATTTCTTATTTTTCAAGATATGATTTTTTATTGAAAACAAACTTAAACAAATTAGAAAAAAAATATTGACAGTAAACGTTAAAAGAGGTAGAAACAAAGGGTATAATTCTCAATAAGTTGCCGACAGCCTGTGGTTACATCCACTCTGTCTCAATATAAGAAATTACATATGAGATGCACAGGGGATCCTCCCAACAAGATTAAAATAAGATCAAATTAATTAATACCTATAATTTATTTGAATAAATGAAAGTTACCTGTTAGATAAGTATTGTGTGAGGAATTGATGAAGTAATGATTAAGTGGCTGCGTCATATCATGATTTAGTTGAAGGTAGTCGTTTTTCATGATCAGACAATTCTCACTAAGTAGAAACTGCATAAAACCTTGGATACTCAGCATATCTGCAAACAAACCAAAATCAAAACCACAGTAAAAAGTTTAATTTTAAAGCTTGACAAGATCATCAAGTTAAATAAAAACCAGACCAGACCATGAAAGCATGATTTTTCAGCTCCAACTTCATGATGATTCTAAAAGTAACACTTTAGATGGATGGGTAGATTTAGTTGAAAAACTTGAAAAGAAACTTTATCATGGATTAAAAATCTTTAGTGGGTGATTATTGTTTAAAAGAAAAATATGGTTGTTTAATTATATGAAAAAAAAAACAAGCACTTAATTGGCCTAATTATTTATTTATATATCTCTTCAAAACAGGATTGTCTAATTACGAAATTATTCGATTTTCAAAAATACCACTCAAAATTTTTTGCTATAAATTGAAGAAATAATTTAAAAAAATACTTGGATAAATTATACATAGTTGAAGGAGACGTAACATATTTTAAAAAATTTTAACTGCAATATTTTCCTTAATTTTTCATTAAGTTTCAAATTAAAATTAAAATACTTCCATCACAAATCACTCGAAAAAGTGCAATAACAAGAAAATTTTTTTGTAACTATATTCAAAATCAGTAAAAATTAACAAGAACAATACCTAGCATTAAAAAGTATTTCACAGCAGTTAGGGAAATTAGATTATCAAAATCAAACAAGGTTTATAAGTTGGGACATCAAATCAATTATCTGGGAAAACAGCGATGAATTACAAAGAATATTTTATTAGCACAATTTTTTGAAAACCTCTACTACAAGAATCAAAGAAATCTAAATCAATCAATGACCAGATACATTAAATACTAATGCGAGAACTTGACTATATAATTATAACTAAAATCAAAAAAAACCTCAGGTTGGTCTAATAAAGCAGCCAGAAATGTTCATATCAGAAGAAAAAAACTCTTAGAATCTCACTAGTAAAATGCAATAACTTAATCATTATCAAAAAAACAATTTTTAAATATCTAACATCCAGGATAACAATAACTTCCCAAAAAAAAAACACCAAATATTTTCACAAACAATTATACAAATTCATATTCCAAAATTCATATTCCAAAATTCGTATTCCAAAATTCATATTCCAAAATTCATATTCCAAAATCTTTTCAGCCCTTTATTAACAAATCAAACAGTATATATGACAGAAATAACATTGAAAAAAATAAATAATTTTACACAAGGGAAATGATAAAAAACTCCAAAAAAATCCAAAAAGTGCATGTTATGCTCCCTCAATTTCACCAAATCATTTTACTGTATTCTCTATGGCATTTTAAAAACAATTTGTTGTCTCTCATATGTGAAATTAAGTATTATTCCCTCAAAAGAGCTGCTAATGTATAATTGTGACTTAAACCTCATAACAATAAAAAGGCCCGGTTTAAAAGAAAAATGCCTAGCTGAACAAACCTAAAAATTAATATAAGAACCAGTGGTTCTGCAAGAAAAACAGTAACTATTGTTTGAACCAAAATCAAGTCATGTTCAGATTCACAAAGATAAACATTTAAATTTATTATTAAAACATTTGAAACTACCAATTTTCATTTTCATTTACATTTAGGAAAATATATATATATCCAAAGCTCAATCAAGAAAGACTTTTTGTAGGTATTTCAATATTTTTGCACAGATGAGGTCACCTATTTTATATAATTATGCTAACAAAACAACAGTAAAAGACAACTGGCAAGAGCTGATTTCAATTGCGTAAATAAAACAAAAAAATCAAATCAAATACTTTTTTGACTTTCAAATGAAAATTATAACAAATAAATACAAATAAATACTTATATAGGACATTGAAGAATAGCTGAGATTAGTTTAATTATATCAAAAGTTAAAAACTAAATCAAAGTCGTTCTGTTATTCTGCCGTGCTTTGGTAAAACCAAAGTAGTTCTGTTATTCTGTCATGCTTTGGTGAAATCAAAGTCGTTCTGTTATTCCGCCATGCTTTGGTAAAATCAAAGTTGTTCTGTTATTCTGCCGTGCTTTGGTAAAATCAAAGTCAATCTGTTATTCTGCCGTGCTTTAGTAAAATCAAAGTCGTTCTGTTATTTTGCCGTGCTTTGTTAAAATCGAAGTCAATCTGTTGTTCTGCGGTGCTTTGGTAAAATCAAAGTAGTTCTGTTATTCTGTCATGCTTTGGTAAAATCAAAGTCGTTCTGTTATTCCGCCATGCTTTGGTAAAATCAAAGTTGTTCTGTTATTCTGCCGTGCTTTGGTAAAATCAAAGTCGTTCTGTTATTCTGCCATGCTTTAGTAAAATCAAAGTCGTTCTGTTATTCTGCCGTGCTTCGGTAAAATCAAATTTGTTTTGTTATTCTACCATGCTTTGGTAAAAAGCAGTAAGTGATATTTTTTCAAAAATTGTTTTTTTTTGCTAATTTCATGTTTTGAAGGACACTCGATCTAACGGCAATGTTCATTTTTTCAAAAAAAGTGTCTGTATAGCCGAATTTGACATGGCTTAAGGAATTAAGTAACACCAAAATACTGTTTTACTTAGCTAAAAAGTAAGCAAGTCAAATATCTGATGTTTCCTTTGGTAAAAGGGAGTAAAAATTGTAATAACTTCTTTTCAAATGTAAATTTATAAGTATTTTTGAAATATAAACAAAAATAACGTATTTCACTTTGATCAAATAAACTGTTAAAAAATAATAGACAATTTAAATAAAATAAAGGCTTCAAAATTTTTCATTTGAAACCTCATCCTTTGCAAGTGAATTATTTCTTCCAATTCATCGTTTTTCCAAGAAAATTGTTTTGGTTCAGGTCCGTTAATATTTTTTTCAGCTTAAGAATTTTTTTTACATGTATTTATTTTTATTCTTATTTTTAAAAGATTCATTTCTTACTTAAACCTTTATTCAAACAGTCCTAACTATGAAATAAATACATTGAAATTGTGTCACCGAGATGTACTTACTTCCTTTGTTTGAATTAAAATCAGCAACTTTTCTCATTATGTTTTGGTAAAAGGGATTAAGTAACATTATCTGGAGAAATACTCAAAATTGTAAAAAAAAAAAATTTTGTCCACGGGTACCAGAGGTATTTTTAGTATAAAAAAAGGAAATAAATTTTATTTATAAATTATTTCTTAAGATGTTTTTGCAAACATCTCGAAATGACGCTTTTGTACTTACAGCCTTTTACCAAAGCATGACAGTATTATCTTCTCTCTATCAATTCATAAAAATAATCAAAAAATATTGATCAAAGGTAGTTTTAGTTATTATATCATACTGGGAAACACAATTAATGTTATTTCTCTGGTTTTTTCAGTTTTCAATGTCATATTTTTAACATAATTTTTCCAACTCTTTCAAATCTTTATAGCATTTATAGTCAACATGTAATATGAGATTATCACATCTTTAAAATAGCACATGTCACTATAAAAGCCCCCTAACAAAAACCATTAGACTGTTTTAATAAAAAATTTCCTTCTCAGACAATTTTAATTAAAATACTTATTATATTTATTTATATAAATAATATATATAAATATTTATTATTTCTCAAATTATGAGAAATAATATTTTTTGACATCATAATTAAAATATTGGAAGAATTGGAACATTTGCTACAAGAAAAATAAATCAAAAACTGAGAAGATACGAAATTTGCAAAAAATTTCAAGAATTTCTAATGATCGGTTCCTGAGAATTATTGTAAACGGCATCTTTAATAAACGCTTGATGTTAGTCCTCATGCCAATTTAAATTTGCTATAATAAACTAAATGTTTTAATATTTATGTTTTATCTATTTAAGGTAAGTTTTTGCTGGATCAAATGTTCGATGCTTTTGTAACAATAGTTTAAATTGCCCATAATAAGCAAAGAAATAAAATGTTTAAATACCTTTAGCTCTCAATGCTTCATTGGTTTCAATCCCTGAAATCAGTTCAACTGCCTTTGCTACATTGCAATATGGGTGTACTATCTCATTAAGTCTGCAATCTCGTTGATCTTTGTTAAGAAAACTTACTAATTTGTCAGCATTTATACAAGAAGTTCTTAACCCAAATCTATAACAAATATTTCAAGATAGGTGAGTTTCTAAATCAGCAAAAATATTTTAGCAAATATAAATTAAACTCAAATAATCAGTATGTATGGTCTCAAAATCTCAACTTTAGGAAAAAACATACTAGGAAAATTTCTATTTCATATGCCATTAATGCTTTATTAGCTTTTTGAAACTTAAATAACCTTGTTAAGGATTAGGATCCAGTAATGGAAAGAACGTTTTTTTTTTTTTTTTTAATATAATCTTTTAAATTTACTTACAAAATTAATTTCAGAAAAAAGTGTTAAGAAATTTTGATTAAAAGTAATGAGCTAATGCATGGAACCATGTCAGATACCACAAAATAAGGCAAATACCAGCTTGGCGTCTAGTAAGGATAACTCACTTGGATAAGGGAGGGCCATTAGCTGATAAAGAGACCTGGTTGCTATATCAAGGGAATAGGTTTGTGAGTTAGGAAGATCATTCAGCTGAATGGTTGCTATAAAACTTCACTGAATGATTAAACCAGTTTGCTACAACACATGCTAGACTGTTAAGACTCTAAAGTTTTGAAAAAAGCCCTAACATTCCTTTAAAAGTGTCTGCTACAAAAACAAACAATAAGAAATGATGATGAAAGTGATTATGATGATCCCTGTCAAGTTATCACTAGGGATCTGCAAAAGCAGAATATAAAGGCCTTTTTATACCACTGAATATAGGATACAAAAAAGAGATTCTAGTACATCCACTTTATTTACTGTGTATCTAATGGGTTTTTAACTACAGTAATACCAGTTTGCTACTCTTACAGTGATTTTTTTTGATTTCTGCTATGTAAAACCATTCTCATTCAATTTCTTACTGCGCTTTTAGACAATATTTAACGGTTTATCTCTATTTTAGAACACTTTTGATATATGTTAATGCCAATCTTCAATGAATAACTTTTCTAATAACTCACTCACTATAGATTTACAAACATTTTACTGCTAGGGTTGGATGCTATTATATATGATTAATCATTATAACATACCTCCACTCATCAATAATCTTCACACTGTTCAAATTATACTCTGCATAATTTTCCCAGCACACTACATCAGCTAAGCTACAAATACCAAGTTGAGCTCTCAGCTGCTCAGTTGGCCATCTGCCCAAAGGTCTCTTTGAACATATTCTATGAACCATTCCCATTACGACAATTAAAATTCATGAAACCGAAAGATCAGGTTTCACTGACATATAATGCTACACTAAGGATATGGAGAAGCTTCCAAATATACTTGATTTTGGCTGTCATAACACCTTGAAAACCATCTGTTAGTCCTATAATGTATCCAATAACAGACAGAATGAACCAATTTGAGCATACTGTGTCAAATAAAAAGTTTTTTTCTCCTGGTAAGCGAGTGGGTGGGGGTTGAAAGAATCATACTATCTTTTGCATACAAAATTGGAGTCGTATCAGTCTGCCTCTGATATTATTATTTCTTTTGTGCAACTAGTATCCAATTCCATAAAACCATTCACCCCAAAACTGTCTCTATTTCTAGGTCATTTTTCCTCAAGCTAACATCTGCTTCATTTCAATTAGTGTCTCAGCAGCAATAAACAAAACATCTGTATAGAGACATGCTGTTACATGATAAGGACATTATTTGCTTATGAAAATATTTTTCATCCCAACATATTGTGATTTAATTATGACGAGTCATTTAAATTAACCGATCAAGCCTCATATTAAGACATTTGTAACTTTTAAGCCTTAACTATTACTTTGCATGTGGTTAACAGATAGAAATCAATATAAAGTCATTTATATCTCATAATAGTCAATATGTCACAATGCCCTAATGAAACGAAATCCATTAGGACAACTGGCAAATCTATCCAGTCATTCTCTTATGACTCATGCTTATTTGCATCCCTGCACCTGATATTGGAAACTTGCATATTTTGGTATGAAATTAATTTACCCTTGTGGTGCGGACCAGTTTTTCCGAATGCAGTAGTATCAGACAAAGAACTTTTGAGTCTTAATTTTGAAGAAAATCTTTACATTCCAAGATTATAATTATTCTATCATTCTCTTTTTCACTTAAATTATGAGATTATAATATATAATAATATAATATACAATAAGTGATAAATATTGACAGACATGAGTAATGTTTTGAAGAGATATTTCATACATTTTTCATCATGAAATATGGAAAAAGACAAATCCCGTGTATATATATATAGAATTGTCTTTTTTCACTGAATCTGTACCTCGTATACATACGGGATCCGCACCACAAGGGTTAATTAACCATATTTCTAGGTCTATCTATAGTTGTATAGAGCTTGTCTTTGTACTCTACAAAATGCAGTTCCAACATTAATCAAAATGAAGTAAAAATCTCATTGGTATATATTTGAGTGGCTAAAGGATGAATATGGTGTTAGTTGTTCTCTCTTCAAGCAAAAATCCTGACTGCATTTTTACTTACTCTCTGTATATGTGCTAAGCACTCTTTTTGAAAATTTAGAAAACCTGGTCTAAAAATGGTTACACAGTAATTTCCCATCTCTAACACACCATCCCTTCTTTTGTAGTTTCAACATTTTGATGATGCAGTTCTTTGCTTCACATTCTTGGTATTGTAAGGATACGCTCTTCACTACCAATAACATTAGATAAAATGTAACTTAAAGCTGATCCATTCTAAAAAGAATACAGTCTACCAAATTTTTGCAGGTTCTAATACCCTCAAAGTTACCTAGTTTGCAAGAAATTTCTTAATGTTTTGATAATAACAAGGTTCAGAACACCACAAAAAAACCAGTACAAAAGTGCTGTTAGTTTTACTAGATATAATATCAATAATTTCATAAACAACTTAAAATCTATCTCAATTCAAAGTGTTAGCTGAAATGGCCAACTCCCAGACAGAACTTCTTCTTATTTAATTCATTTGTACAGAAGTGAGGTTGCTGAGAGGTTCATAAAAACTGCTTTTTTCTTCAATAATTTTTTTCATTTTGTGGGTTTTTAGGGCATAAATACTGAAGATGTTGAGAAAATTTTACCCATTTAAAGTTTTGATTGTCATCTATTGATCAAATCTGGATAGATGCCTTTCCTAAAGCAAGTTCATTATGTTTATGAGTTTATGGTTGATAATTTTTAAATCTAGCTTGCACACTTCTAATTTTGCAGCACTGTTAAGTGACTATTAACATGCAAAAAAAAACACAAAATATGCTAAAAATAAACAAAACTTGAGCATCTTTACTAAATTTCAAAGATTTTGGGAAAAAAATGAATTTAACTAATAATTTAAGTAAAACTGCTGAGCCTAAACCAACTGACTGTTGAAAAAAGCATCAACTGAACATTAAAAAAAATAAAAATATAAACTTAAAACTAAATTACATACAAAGCTTTAAAATTAAAATTTACTTATCAACCAACAGTAGTTGGATTCCTAGGGTCGGGCTTCTCTAATTAGACAAAATTTATGACTGGCCTACACTAGAAGTAAGTACATGAACCCTAACCTAATAAAATTTGATTCCCATTGTCTAAAAATAGATGGAAATTTAACTGACCTCCAAAAACTGAATTAAAATACGAGTTCTTAATGACCTTGTTCAAAATCTGTGGTATACCATATAATTATCAAATCCCTTATTATGGGAACGGCAAAATATTAATCTGTACAGGTAAAATTTATGGTAATGTATGTCCGTCATGCTTGAAATTTGTCCTGGTCAGATGACACCAATACTCAAATTACTGCTTGTTAATCATTAATGAAAACTAGATGACTTTGTGTACAGCTTGAAGATAAAAATTCAAAATATTTTACTATGTTCAAAATCTATACGCTATTAAATGAACAAAATTTAGAGTAAACTAAAAGGGAATTTCAAACTGACAATTCTGATAGCAGTCAGCACTTATCAACATAAAATTCGCAACACGTAATACATAGTGTCAAGGCTATTTTAGTGCTTGAAAGTTCCAAGTGTGAGGGGACCTATGAACACATTTGTTAAAAAAAAAAGAGTAATGAAAATACCATCACAAACATGAAGATTATACAAAATAATAAACCTGATGTAGTAAAATGGATAATCTGATCATAACTAATATCATACTTACAATTGCAAAAATACATCGTCTATATCAGTTCTAGGACACATACAACAGTATAACTTGAAGAAATGCTCAAAGGCAAAATTATCAGGGGTCAGGTCATTTATGCTTACTAATGATGCCATCATCAACATAGATTCCTCCATTTGCTGTTCGCGACGACTCACATTCAGACACTCACAAATGGTTTTCACAGTTACTTTGCCAGTTGAGGTAGATAATGTTATACAGAGTATATATCTAATGCGAAAAAAAAAAAAAGAAATTCATCTGAAGTCTTCATAATCAGTATTGTTCAATCCCTGATGTTACCTCCAAAAAGTCAACGCTGTACATAATAAACAGAATAATTTTTTTATTGATACGCATATTACGAATTTGGGACACAATTTGGACAATCAGGCACAATTTGGAACAGACATACACCATCCAAATTCTGCTACAATAAGTTGCCCAAAATTAGATGGTGCTTTCACCGTAAACGCAGTCATCAAGTAGGCTCAAACCACATACCTTTCATACTACGGTCTCCATAGCTCGGCTCCTTAGACCACTGCGCCAAGGATCCACAAAATTTATATATATATATATATATATTATATACAGTATATTACATATTATTATATATTAAAATATACTTTTAATATAATTATTAAAAACCTTTAGAAAAAATCAACCCCAAGATATGGTCAAAAGTGTTTTTATGTAGTGGATGTGAAAATACACACAAATATGGTTATTTAGCATTCAGATCTTAGGTTAAAAGTACCATAAAAATGGTCTGTAAAAAGATATAGTTATATAAAGAAAAGTTTTTCAGGGAAGGCGCTTAAGATTAAAACTAAAAAAAAGCTTTTTAAGAGAATAGGGAAGAATAAATTGTTGCAAATCAGCATCTGATGTGTCCAGAAAACAATGAACAACAAGCTCTAGTGATTATTGCATTCACCGAAAGAAACTTATGCATTTCGCTAAAACCCTATATTTTAAATTCTAGAAATAATATTTAAAATATTTTTGAGGATTACCAAAATTTCAGCAGAATTAAAGTGCAAATTCCTGAGAAAATTTTAAAAGTGCAAAATTCTGGGCATGCCTCACCCAAAAATTGTTATGATTGCCAAAATTCCAAAAATTAAACTTTTCAATAAAATTCCAAAATTCCAAATAAAATTTTAAGTATGAATAATGATTAAAGAGTTAAAACGCATGTCATGAGTTATAAAAGCCTGATGATAGCTGAGTTGACAAACAAAATATTTTTGATACGAATAATAAGTTTTCAAAGTGGTCAAAAAAGTAAAAAAACTTCATATCATTTCATATCAGTACCAAAAAAAAAAAAATTTCTTGAAAAATATTAAATCATTTTTTGACCAAATTTGACGAGTTTCGAAGCCCAAGGAATGAGAATTTTTTTCAGGTGGCCAGAAATAAATAATGAATATATTTCAATAAAATTTCAAAAGCTTTGTTTTTAGGCTAAAAATTTCTTTTGTTTAGGATCAGCGGGTTGAGCGAGATGACATTTTTATAATATTTCATATGCCTAATTCATTATAAATAAAATTTTTTAGCATAAAACAAAACTTCAGCATAATCAAAGTATAAATTTTTAAGAAAAGTAAAAAACACAGTTTGTTGTTTTTGGGCTAAAAATTGGGCCCAGACTCCAAACAAGAATATTTGGCAAAAAGATTCGTTCTATGATGGAATAATTCTATTTGGCACCAGCATTTTTAAAATTTTAATTTGGGTGTCACCCAACTGTGGTGGGCCAAAAGTAAAAAAACTTGTCAACACAAAACCTGATGCCAAAACTACAAGGCTAAAAAAAACGAAGCCCAAAAAATAAAGCCAAAAAGCACCTAAAACCACTCTAAAATACTTTACAATATAGATGAGTTTTTTTTCGAGAAAATTTTACAAATACAAATGTTGATTTTAGTCCTAAAATGACTGCATTTGGGCATATTTGCTCAAAATTTTGTACCAAAAAAAATTTTTTTATTCTAAAATCTAAAACTGTGTCCTGCCAATATGGCCATATGACTTCGCAAAAAATTTTAGAAAAAATTAACGAACCACTTGTGAGAGAAATGACAGGACGGAAAAAAAAAACAGACCTTTTTATTTGATATTTAATAAATCAGTTACAACAGCAATATTTCTTATACTAATATGATAACATGAAACTCACTGTTTATGTAACATCAATGTAACACTTGGATTGAGAAAATCCTTGTGGAAAAGCAACTTCTGTACACAAATAAGAAAACTCTAAATAGATAAAAAAAATAACATGAACAGTTTTTGCTACCAGTTGCTATCATGTACCATTTCAATTTAATCTAATTTAATCTATAGAGAATATCACACTTTTCTTTAACCATTGTCAAAATCACCCAAAACTTATTAATTAAGAAGTTTACAACACTGGGTAAATAGAAAATACAGAATTATTTTAGGAAATTTAAGAACTGATATTCAGTTTTTAAGCCTTGCAAAAGTGTATTTCTAACATTGTATATGTACAGCAGGGCCTCCATAGAGAAAGATGATAACTTCTGTCAACTAGATGACATATTAGAGAGTGAAGAGGGTATCAATGGAAGAATTTATTTCAGGGTTAGTTATACTTAGAGAAAAATCAGAGATTCTTCCTCTGCTAACTATTACAGCTTTGTCAATTCAGGTTGATTCATGATAAGCTGTATGAAGCTTGGATTGGAAGTGTTAAACGTTTCATATGAAGCTGAAAGATCCTGATTGTTAGAAAAAAATTATATGAAAAAGATTAGGTGAACATAAAAAAGTTTAGATGAGCTAAGAAGCAGACTAGGTATTCATAGCATTTAAGATCTTATTCAGATTAGGAGGCTGAGCTGATAGGGTCAATTGGAGAGAATGGAGGAGGATAATTGGGTATGAAAGTGTAAAAATATGGTGGTTCCAGGAGCAAATCCCAGAGGAAACCAATAATGACATGGCAAGAAATAATAAGGACAGATTCACTGAAGAGGAATTTAAGTTAAGACCTAACAATATCCAGATAAGATAAAAAGACAAGCATTAGACACTATCTAGATCAGATTGGAAGACAGCTATGAGACCATGTCTAACCTATGCTAGTATGGATTCAGGGCGTCAAGGCAAAAATTATGATGATGATACCCCATATTCAGGTCAAATGATTTCTTCTATAGTCACCTGACCTCATACAAAATCAAAGAAGAAAAAAGAAAGAAAAAGTTGACTGGACCTACAAAGCTTGTCATTAAGTCATTATTTTGTATCAAGCAAAACATGAAAAACTTGAAAAATGTTTGTAAAAAAGATCACTGACATGCCCAATATATTAGAAACTTCTGAGCGTAACTTTTGAAAAAACGACAAAAAATACCCAGATGCTATTTTAGGCTGCTTTCGACCTCGGCTACTCATTTTGGGTGCAAAACTCACAGAATTATTTTCAAAATTTGATGTTTTGTAGCAGAAATAAACTAAAAATATTTATGTATATATTTTCCACTTCTAATGTTATATTTTCAAAATATATTATTTCATGTAAACACATAAAAAAAAATATTACTTTTTTGACTCATTGAACAAGATTCTTTTGTTTTCATAACACTTAAACCTTAGTAAGAAAGCTTACATTCCAATATTTCAGTATTTGATTTGAAAATAAACTTTCATCTTTTTCACTTTTTCTGCACTGTGTAAACATCATACTTTCAAAAAGTTTTATATTCAAAAATCAACAATGGCAAAAAAACAATAGAACTGCAAAAAAATTAAAAAGAGAACTAGAGATGAGAGCCAAACATTTTAATACAATAGTTCCGATATTATTATATTATATTTAAGTATCAAAATTATCCAATTAGCCACAAAATTTTAAAAATTATTTATTAATGAAGACGAGTAATTCCTATTTACGAAATTTTAACTAAATAATCTTCTTATGGTGTGTTGAAAGCCTTATATATTTTGCTTTTGGAAATAAGAAAAACTGGAAAATCCAAAAATTCATATCATTTATGGCAAATTTCTACTCCCCCTGTCAAGTGAGTGCAAATAGGATTTACCGCCTTTTGATAGCCTGATACGATTTCTATTCCGTTGATACCGTTGGGCAAGCCTTTTCTTTCAACACTGACTTATAGTACGGTCCCCTATTTTTTGGAAATAAAAAATCAATCTTGATGGCAATCAACATCTAATCCTAACAAAACAAAATTTCAATATATCCAGACTTTTAAAGAAAACTTTTGCTTTTTTTATTGATATTTTCGAGAATAAAAGAATTTTTAAGGAAATCTGAATAAAATATTCTTTTTTTTTCTAATACTTGAAAGATAACATAGCATGAAATAAATTCAAAGTTAATATATAAATACATAAATTCATAAAATTTTAAATTTTTATCAAAAAATTTAACGCATAGATTCTCCAGAAAAAAATCCTTCGAAAAAAGCATTGAGCATTAAAACACACACCAAAACTTTGAATTTTCCACATTTACACAGATTTCTGACAAGGAAAGCCACATGTTTCCCAGTATTGAAAGCTAATTTCATGTCAAAATTCTACTGTTACTAGTTAATAGTCGATTCAGAAATTTTAAGATTTTCAGTTTTTGTGAAGCTCTAGAAAGCCTTACATCTTTTATTTCTTTTGAAGTAAAGCTGAATGTTATAAAGTTTGCGTCATTCATGTTGAAACCAAAGGAAATGTATGCGCATACATCAGAAACATCTTGTGGTAATTTATCATCAACCTATCAGTAACAAAAACAAAATCATTAATTACCAATATTTTTATAACTCAATGTAAGTTTAAAATTTTGCAATTCTAACTGGTTTCTAGAAGTGAAATTCATGGTAAAGCAACCCTATGAATTAGAAATAATTCTACATACTTTAAGATTGTTTACATAGGATACTCAAGTATTTTTATATTTTGTTTGATCCAACAAGACTTCTCTATGGTCACATGTTTTATATTAGTCTATGTACATGATTATACTTGATAACCTACAATCAACGATCATTTAAATGAAAAGGATTTCCTGTCAATTGGTGTATGTTTTAGATTATCAAAGACCACATGTAATTTTTGTGTAAATATAGTGAACATAGGAGAGGAGAGAATGTTCTCTAAAAAAAAAGCCATTTCTTGAAGTGTTTTGTCATCCTCACTCCAAAAATTTTTTGACATAACAAATTTACCAAAATTTGCTAGAAGTTTCGATAAAATTTATTATAGATAGTGAAATCATGTCCTTAACGTATCCTTGAGGTGAGTTATAATCACACTTTTCATTGCTCAACCAATCACCCTTCGAGATTTATAAACGCCATGTGAACGTTTTCAAAAACCTTTTCAGTTTTTAAATTTTCTTTGGAAGAAGAAACCAGTGACAATATGATGGAGGATTCATTCATGCGTTCTGATTGGCTTAAAATGTCAAATTTGGAAAATAGCTGTTAAAATAAAACTCGCTTTTTCTTTTCTTGACATATATAAACCTCATCATTCGTTGCTTAAAATGATCTTTGTGACGAATGGCTTATTAATTCCAAATAGTAGGTTGATTAAAATGTAACAAACTAAAGATTATTACTGTGAAAAAAGATGATCTGTTTTTTAAAGTACTTTGCAAACAAGGGAAAGATCAGTAGAATATCAATTTGCCATTCTCATTATGGAGAAATCATGGTTTCCTGCATACAAATACACAATTGCGAGATTTTGAAAACCTAATGCCTCAGGGCCTTCTTTTAAAACTTCTTCCATAATAGTATAAAAAAAAATATTGCTTACCAGATCAGAGTTATAAAGTGTGAACAAACACTTTTGTTTTTATACAAAAGTATTATGTTGGTTAATCGAGGCAGACACATGTGCTTAAACCATGCGAAACATCTAATAATGTGATACAGTTGGAATGTCTTATCACATTATATGACAGTGTTACATCAGAAATAACTATAGCAGGCACAGCGTAATGTATTATATATTTTAAAAATTTTATACATAAATATATATTTGATTTACTTAAAATATTTAATAAATATAATAATATTAGAATTATAAAAATATTAACGTTCTTAAACATACAAACAAAATATACAGTATTGTAGTAATATATATATATACATTATGAAGTTTTATATACGCAGTATATGGTATTATAAGCCAAAAAAGCCATATATGTGATTTTATATTGATATGTATTAATGTTTCATCTGGAGGCCAATAACTTCACAACATAAGTTACTATTTATGGTTCTAACTTTTTTTGAATTAAAAAAAATTTAATAAGCAGATTTTAACAAAAAATTATAAAAGTACAGTTTGCAGACCTAAAATGATAATGCGTGCTAATATTAATAACAATAATAATACTATTAATATTAATAACACCGCATTTAGACTCGTTACGTAAAATAAAATAAAAGATTTTTACCACAAAATTTACATTTCTCATTTTATATTGTAAATTATTTATATATTGCAAATAAATAATTTATTATTTATTGGTTAGTGTAGATTCATATGAAAGGTATGCGATCACGTGTGCATGCCTCCATGCATGTCTAGACAAAAGAAGGCATGTGACTTATTACACCCTTAGGTTTTGTGAAGTAGCACTCCTCATATATATTTTTTTATCATATCAAGAGTTATTGTTATATTCTGATTATAAATGAAATGATATAAATGAAGTCCCGTCACAGTAAAATACTTGAAACATATTTTTTATAATAAATCAAGTCAAGCCATGGTA
>JAUZNK010050387.1:0-16012 GCA_035046665.1 Euphysa ruthae
CTACAAAAGCTGTAAATCTTTGCCTTATTTTAAATCAGCTATTAAGACATGGATCTGCAAATCATGTACATGTCCAACATGCTGTTAATTAGTTCTTTGTGTGTTTTTGTTTTATTGTTAATTATTTTATAATTTTCCTATGAAAAAAAAATTTGTTGGTCTTTATTAGTGTCTATTAATATATAATTATGAGCGTTACCAACGTTAAATAAATAAATGAATGAATGTCAAAATAGTAAAACTGACACTAATAACACAAATCTGAGTCGAATTAAGAGTTTTTTTTTAATTTAGCGATTTTGTTTGAAATCAGTTGAAAAGTATCAAGGGGGAAAACCAGCCGACAAACATCATTTTTTTTGAAACGAAAAAAACAAAATTTTTATCTGCTTGTATATAGAATTGTGTCAATATAATTTTGAAGCCGTAAACCCACCCGAAATTCCTTAAAACAGTCTTAAAATTCAATGTTGTACCATAAATTCCCCTAGTAAAGCCCTTAGAAACGGGGTTTGGGCCAATAAACAGGCTTTGTTGGCTCATATTTTGCAATTTATTCAATAAGTAAATTACGTATATAGTTGTATGAGTCAAAATGATGTCATTACCGTTTCAATGACGATAACAAACTGCTATAAGAGCTTTTAAAAAACAAGTTCTTAAAAATGGATAGCTGTGATAGAACAAAAGCTAGTACAAAATGCAAAAAGCAACGAAGAAGATTTTGCAAAAGTGAAGAGTAACTCTGTAAGTAGTAATTTAAATAATGTTGTAAACAATTTTAACAAGAGTAATTTATTGAGTAAAGAAGGTGATAATTTGCTTTCGTCAGTTTCCTTCAAAATAGTGACAATTGATTCCCACCACCATGACAACAATATCTAGACTAATAGATATGGAACTACTAAAATCAGTGTTTGAAAGACTTTGTTGCCCTAACTGTTACAAACAAAATATGATGAAAATATCAATATGATGAAAATGTTAAAAACAAAGAAGGAACCAACCCCCTTTTTTTTAACATTTTAGTTTTGTAATTCAAAAATACCATTCATGTTAGTTTTGAATTGCGGATGTTTTGAAGAACTTTATTCCTTGAAGAAAATTCGGAGAACAAGCTTTTGATATAAACCGAAGAATCATATGCTTTCTTGGGATCTCTTGGTCAAGGATACACTGGTGTTGAAAAATTCACATCCCTAATGTAATATGCCAAAACTATTTGCATATAATGCATGTAATGAGATTGTTGATAAAAGTAGGTTTTGCCGCAGAAGAAGTCGCTAATGACGCAATGATAACCGATGCTCCTTACGATATTTGTGAAAAAAGGCGCTAAAACCGACGATGGAGTTTTTGATATTGGTGTTTCACTGGATGGAACATGGCAACGATGTGGATTCTCATCGAATAGCGGAGCCGTTACCGCCATAATCAATGACACAAATAAAATCATTGCTACTAAAATAATGAAAAAAAATAAGTAAATCTTGCAACAATAAACAAAGCTTTAAAAAAAACCGACCCTGTTGCTTTTGCATATTGGAGAAACCGCCATAAGTGTAACTATAATTATATTGGCTATGCACCGGGTATGGAACCATAGGGTACAAAACATATTTTTAATCGGTCAATAGATAAAAATAAGCTATGTTGCACAGAGTTTATCGGAGATGGTAACATATAACAACAATTAAATTCTTGAAAATAGAGCTCTCACTCATAATGCACCTTTAAACAGGATAGCGAATTTTGTTCTACATTTTGTCTTACACAACTAATTAGGGATCCTACAAGAGTACCATTAAACACCTCGTCTTTATTAGTTTCTCTTAAATGCTTCTGACAAGATCACACAGCAAAGGATCACTTGAAATTTCTTTTTCTGATCATCAGCCAATTTTCTACACTCGCATAATCTTCAGGTTTAGACCACGCACTAAAACGTTTAAAAAACCAAGAAATATGAGCAGATATAGTAATAACTTACTAAATCAAAGATTAAGTCAAGCAAATTATGAAAATTTTGATATTGTTAACTTGGCCTATGTAGATTTTTCACAAAAATTTAAACAAACTATTGATGATATAGCCATCAAAACAATTAAAATAGTTCTCAAGAGTTGTTTGACAAAGAATTTTTTAGAAAAAATAGCTATAAACATAAATTATATCAACAATTTAAATGGACAAAAACAGATTCAGACAAGGAACTATTTAGCAGAGCTAAAAATGATATCCTTGGAACTATTAAAAGAAAAAAAAATATATTTTTTTACAAACAGATTTAAAGAAAGTATAGGTAGATCTAAAAATCTTTGGAAAAATTTGAAAAATAGAGGAGTTACAAAAACAAAAAACTCATTTTCACAATCCAATTTTTGTTTAACACAAGGTAAAAAATTTGTTTTTGATCATCTTCAAACTGCTAATGTTTTTAAGAATTTTTTTAGAAATCTTTCAACCAATCTTTCAAATCTATTTTTAAAAGCATCAAATATTTATATCAAAAACCCTAAACTTTTACGGCCACATGAACGTTTTGAAGGAATTTCAATTCTCAAAGGTCACTGAGGATGTAGTTAAATAATTAATGATTTAGAATAAAATAAGTCACCAGGGTTTATAATAAATCTTTCTATCAGGACTACCACATTTCCAGATGATTGCAAAGTTGCTAAAACTGTTCCGTTATTTAAAATAGGCAGCAAAACTGAACCAAAAAAAAGTACTAGCCCATATTGTTATTATTAATTGCAACCAAGATTTTTGAAAAATTATTGAATATCAAAATAAAGAATTTCTTTAAAAAGAAAATATTATATATAAATTTCAATCTTATAGATCTCCAAAAGGCCTTTGATACTATAGATCTCAATATTTTGAAAGCTGAAATCCAAGGGTTTTTCGGAAAACGAGTTTTCTTGATTAAGTCTTATCTCTCAAAGAGAAAATTTAGGGTAAAAGTTGATAATGAACTATCTGATGAAGTATTAAGGAAATGTGGTGTCCCTAAGGGGTAAATTTTAGGACCTGTTTTTGTTATATGTGAACGACATGACACAAGCACTAGACTGTGAACTATTTTTTTACGCAGATGACTATTGCTTGATTTTCTAACATTAGGATGTAAAAGAAATTCTAAATAGAAAGATCTCTTGAATATAATTTATAGAACATACATTATATATAGTAACAGCTCAATAAAACACCTGGGATGTTTATTAGATCGAACCCTGATTGGAAAGACAATGGGTCGTTATGTTTTGAATAAAATAATTCCAAACTTGAATTTTTCTTAACACCAGCCTTAAAGCGTGCTCTATGCAATACTCTGATTTAACCTTACTTATGTTCTACCTGGTATTTAGTGAAAAGTGCACAAAATAAATGTATGAGATTTTGTTTAAATATGAATAGTCGTGCCCATGTTGGTACTGAGCAGTATTGGGTCATAATTTGGCTACCTGTTGATATAAGGGTTACTCAGGGTATTGCTGCACATGCAATTAAATTCTGCAGTAGACCCAACATAAATTACATGTCTGAAATTCTTAAAATTTCTGAAAATTGAAGAATCCCTCTCCGCAAAAGCCATCTAATGTTAGATATAATTTAAGGACCCTTTTATAAGGAACAGGCTTTCTAATGAAATAAAATCAATCACAAGCTATACTGTTTTTAAACATAAGATCAAGGAGACAGTTTTTTATCTCTCTGGATATAGTTCGCAGACCTAATAAACATAATTCTAAATATAATTCTGTAAAATTTTACTATTCTTCGGTTGAATCAACCTCTCTATGTTTTGGCGTGTGATGTATAATGGGACCGCAATAAAAGTTTTTTTGTCACAGACAATTTTTGTGTCTATCCCCTGTCATAACTTTTTTTTATCTTAGTGTCTTCTTGTTTTATTTTAGTTTTCTCTTGTGTTTTATAGAATTATGATTGTATTTTCATAACTTATGTATATTTATTTGTAGTAGAATACACTTACCTAGTTATGGTGGCATTAAAATTTGATTATGACACTACCAAAAGAGAGTTGGTCCCATTGTCAAAAAAAAAAAAAAAAAAAAAAAAAAAAAAAAAAAAAAAAGAAAAACAGTGTCTTAAAGTGGTCGTTGAAAACTAACAAATGCCACAATTGACCGTTTACAGAATTATTTCCATGTTGCTTTGCAGCAGAATAACGGTGCTTTGAATGCAATGTAGGCGTCTGTGAGAGCTCCATTATTCTATGAAGCTTCTTCAAAAAACAACAAATGGTTTTTCCCACATTTTTCAACGGTTCCAAGCAGCTGGTGTAAACACAATCTAGATTTAGCGAGTAATACGAATGCATACGTATAAGCCTGGTCCGGGTCTTCGGTTAGACATCGTTATGAAGATTAAACCGATATTTTTGAAGCTGAGTTCAGACAGAATGCTTGTGAAATGCCTTCACGGAAAGGCACAAAGCCAAAATGAAAGTTTTAACGCGGTAAGCAAATTCAATATTGGGTGTAAAGCCAACCATCTTACTGTTCGCAAAACTAATCGTGATTCCAGACTTGTATACTGTTCAAGGTTGTCGAAAGTTAAACGAGAAACGGGTAGAACTAATTGAATATAAAAACACAGAAAAAACCAAAATCATGGAAACATCGCCTCACACTTTATATAACCATGCAGTTTTCCGGTCATTCTCAAATTTTCTTTTTCTATTTATGGTTATTTCGATATTCGACTAGACCTGTTGGGCCAAATTTTGATCGACATTTTTGTTTACATTTTCTGGAGATTTGCACTTCTTGATTTCAATGTCAATTTTTTATTTTTCTATTAGTTATAATTCTTTATTAATGTCAGTTGATTTTTTTCTCTCGGGTTCTTGTCTTTCTTTGCAAAGGTTTTTTAGCCACTATTTCTGATTCGTATTTGGAGTATGGCATTTAAACTTGCGGATCAATTGACATTTTATACTTCAAACTTCAAAACGCAACCGAAACGGTTTCGTCTTTGGCAGTCCTTATTCCCACTACAGTGTCTTCAGAAATTTTATACATATGGCTATCCAGCATAAGTTTACTGAAAGAGAATGCTTGTTATAGTACACCAGACTATACCAGTGAAAAAAAAAAAAAAAAATTCAAAAACTAATAAAGTGTCAGAACTGGAAATCTAATTGTTTACAAAGACTTTCTATTGTTCATTGTGTAGACCTTAAACACAAAGAAAAGTCCTAAAAATTTGGTCCAAAACAGGCAATCCGTTCTGAAGTTATCTTCCCGGTAGATTAAAAAAGTTCGTTATGAGAAAAAGCCATTTTTAAGTTTAAATTAAAAAAATAGTTAAAAACATAATCAAGTGTTAAAAAAAAAAAAAACAAAAAAAAAAAAACCGGTAAAAGTAATATTTAAAAACAAACAAAACAATGTGCAGGAATCATTCTAACTTGTTAATAAAGATAAATGTTCGCTTTACGCTCAATATTAAATACGCTTATAGCATCATACACATCGAACTAAGTTGTGTAAGGGAGACAAACTTCGTTTTGGAGATTCTTTCCCATATCGGCGCGTTAAAGCTCTCATTTTGATTTTTATGCAATAAAAAGCTCAGCTGAGATATTGGTCTGATTAAGTTAAATAAATTAACATTATTTAACATAATTAACATAAATTAACCAACTTAGGGGTCTTTGACAAAAGATTTTTTTTTTTTTTTTTTTAACGGCGATTTCCGTTTTTTTTTGTTTATAACTGGTTGTAAAACATTCAAAAAAAATGTCAAAAATGGAATTTTTCAAATTTTGATTGTAATTAGTTAAAAATTAAATTTTTAGTGATAAGAATTTTCCCTAACAATCAGTGATAAAAACCTGTTAGGTATTTATCGCAAGAGCTAAGTGCGATAAAAACTTCTAGTTTTTTTCTCATCAAAATCTACGGAAGAAACACTTTTTCAGTAAAGCTTTTGGTTTATTGACATAAACATTTTGAGAAAAATCGGATTATTGGTAACTACCTTTATTTTTACTGAAAAAACGGGACTTTTCCTGTAAACTATATGTGTATTTTGTTTTTATTTCGTAAAACTAACTGTTTTATATACGTATAATATCATTTTCGTTTTTATTTAGTTAATGAATTGTATATAGGTAATGGCAATAAAATGCGTATATATATATATTTATATATAACGGCAATAAAATGTAAATATATATATATATATATATATATATAGTGAAAACTTCGTATGCAAATTTTCTATATCTATAAGATATATCTGTATTAAATTCATATAAATAAATATAAAAACTATGAAAAACTCTATTGGTTACATTTACAAAGAGGATAAAATGATTGGTAATTATATAATAACGTAATAGCGAAAAAAAAATTAATTAAAAATTATTATAAATGCACCAATTAAAAATTCAGAAATCACTAACATAGTGTTGTTATCAAAAGAAATTTTATTTCTTTTTACATTTAAAAATGTTACTTTTCTACTCTTATGTTCCAAACTTCATTCAAAAAATCAGAAAACAGTTACTAAGAAACACCGTTACAGACGAACGGATGAACCAAAAAAGCGTACATGAGCGTTGCCAGTCTTGTCAACGCAAAGAGGTAAGATAACCTGCTTGCTCTATGAACCTAAATTACCAGCTCCCCATACCATTTTAATCTGCTTCACTAAAGTGGTTGTAGCAAGAAATTCATGGAATAGATAAAAATATATTTTCTTTAGAAATATTTATATAAGTGCAGTTTAAATTAGTACAGTATTGTCTTTTTAATTCTGTTGGTCATGGTAATATACAAATTAACAAAAAAAAAAAAAAAAAAAAAAAAAAAAAAAAAAAAATTCCACTCTAAAACTGTCCGATTCCATGTAGAAATAATTTAAAATATAATTTTAAACGAATTAAGCCAAAATCAATTCTTACTAATCTTTTTGCTAATATAAATTGAAAAAAAAAAAAAAAAAAGAAAAAAAAACTTCTAAATTTAATATATATAAAAAAATAATTCCTAAAAAAATTTAAAACATCACAATATTAATATAAATTCCTAATTATTATTTGGATCAAATAAATACCAATACCCAATAAGCGTACGATAGAGGTGCTTTTTAAATAAAAGTAATCATCAAGTGTTTTTATTTAATTCAAAATCTATTCTCATTTTAAGGTTGATTAATATAAACAAAAATACCATAAAAATTCCCATCATAAGCAATAACTTAAAAAGTATATATTTTACAAGGCTAAAATTCTCAAAACCTACATTTTCAATAGCGCTAGTTATTAAGCTATTTTGACAGTGAGAGATGGTATATGGTTATATCCTCCCCTTTAGATAAAGCAGCGAGAAGGCAGGGGTGGTGGGGTGGTATTCATTTTGAAAATATGATTTTGTAAAGAGAGTGGGAGAACCGCGAAAGGCAGTTTAAATATTTGACTTAGATTATTTTTGAACAAAAGTATTCAAGGCAAAACAAGCATCTTTTGTCAGAAAACACATTCATCAAAAAAAAAAAAAAAAAAAAAACTCTTTTGAAAATCTTTACAGAGATGTTAAGGAAGGAATTGTTGGCTATGTGGGACTTTTTGAAAATTGGCTTTGAAGAAAGAACGGGGAGGGAGGATTTCTTTGACACTACGAAGGAAACATTTATTATGTATCTTAATACTAAAGTTTGGTCACAGTAACGACTAATTTTTGTTAAGAAAATACCAACTTAATGCAGATATCAGACCACTTCCTTTTGGAATAATCGGATTATACATGAAAGATTTTGCATCATTTAATGATAGATAACAAATTTCAATAAATTCTCCCTCATGTTCATTGCCTCCCCCTTCCTGAATTTTCATATCGTCGGTAACTTCAGCGTAAAACATGGTACATTTATTTCCAGAGAATCCCACAGAATAGTATTCATACAATGGTATTATTGTCGTTAAAGAAACCTCGTACCCTGTTTCTTCTAATATTTCATTCTTTGCAATTTCAATAACGGGTCGATTTTGATCTACTATTCCAGCGCACATTTCGTAAGCAACGCCACTTTGAAATGGCACACTAGCTTCGGCAAGACTTTCGTCTTGAACAACTGATACATCTTTCGAATTAGCCCGCGTATTCATCCCCATATATAAAGCTAAATAAAGCATACCTTTGTGAAAGATTGAACATCGGAAATATAAAAAAATACTAAAAACCACGGACTAAAAACTAGATAGAAACTAGCTCTTAAGAAAGATAAAAATAATAGGTGGATTTTTGGAAATTCCAGCATTTCCACAAATTTTCATGATTTTGAGATAGAGGACCAGCCAAAACACCGTAAATCATACGTAGTAACTTTACTCACAACTTCAACAAAATAAAAAAAAAAAATAATAATAATAATAATAATAAATAAATAAAGGCCACAAAAGAGTCCAGTTCCAAAACCATAATTTTCGAAAGTCAAAATATTTATACACAAAGCAGTGAAAAATAAATTTTGATAAAAAGTTTTCACTACTTCTCAATATTATATAGCATTAAACTATACGGCTAAAAAACGTTAAAAATGATAAACTTGGGCCAAAAAACACTACCTAAGGAGCACTAAAAGCAATAAAAAAACACGTAAGCTCAAAGTAAAGAATACATGTCTGAAAGGATAAACATTATCTTGAAAAAAATCTACTTAATTGAACTTTTAGAGACAAATCAGAACTTGTATCAAAAAAGTCTAATTCTGCTTCACGATCTCCCCGGCAACGTTAAATCTTCAATGAATTCTCGGGAATGGGAAGAAAATATAGGGGACCACCTGGAGTAAAAGTGGTTAAACTGGTAATAATCCTTAAGAATTACAGTGGATTTTAAAATACTTTTTGTGAATGCCTAGGAGATATAAAAACCTTTTCATGAATTCTCAGGGCGGGAAATTTTTACTATTGAACGCGTTGGGAATGGAAAAAAATCGGTAGCGAATTCCCGAAAAAGATAATGATTAAAAATTTTACAGGTGATACAAAACCAAACACTTAGTCACTTTATGGACTACGGGAAATTAATTTTGATAATCAAAAGATTCTAATTCTCAATTATTCAAAATAAAACTTTCTTCTAAAACAAAACTATATCCGTTTTTGACCTAAGTGCCAGGCCCTGTAAATGGTACCCGTTTTTCACACAGGTACCAGGCCCAGTAAATTTATACGGTATTATAATTCATATGCACTAGTAAATATTATTTTTTAACCTCATAAAAAATGCAACACAAATGGAAAAGAATTTTCTATATACAAGTAGTTGTGTCATTTCTAAATAATAAAAAAGTTTTTCGTTGATACTTTACATTAAATACTGCATATTTACAAAATAAACCTTTTCAAATTTTTATTTAATGACATATTTGAAAAAAAATTTAGAGGATTGATTTGATAATAATAAATACAAAGAAAATTTGCAAAAAAATTGGGATGTACAGATATAAATTTAGGGCACGGAACCAAGCACACTTAGAAAATGTGTGTGACTGGGCACCACTCTTATTTGTTTTTTGAATACTTGAGAATTATACAAATACAAGAAAACAACAGAATGGGTTTTTGGTGCAACTAAGGCAATAAATTCCCGTAGACATCTTCCTTGATATCTAGTTTCTGTTTCCTTGATGTCTTGGTGGAAGCGATCATTGTTCAACGCTAATATCGCCACAGTTAGCAGGAAACTGGTCGAGATGTTTATGCAAGAAGTGCACTTTGATACTCATGTTAGCTCATGACGTTAATATCCATCTAGCGTGCTTTTTACGACTTCTTCAAAGTCGGTGGCTCTGTTATTACCAAGGAAGTTCTGTAAAACTCCAACAATGAAACCCCGTCATGCGTCAGCTTCAAGTTGATTCATTGAAAGAATGAAGTTATCATCTTGCATTAGTTCTGGGTTGTTGGGGCCATTGGATATCCCTTCCTTTCTCAATACTCAGTCCAGGGAATGATCGGCAAATGTATTTGAAGCATTCACCATCTTTATCAAGAACTTTCACTAGTTGCTTGATAAGTCCCAACTTTATACATAGAGGGGGAGTATTATCCTATCTCTGGGTACAAGGAGAAGCTCATTATGTTTTTGTCTTCCCCTCTGAATGTTATTAGAGGCTCCTAATCCTTTTTAATCCAATGATTGGCTTTATTGTGACTGTCCCACATATATAAGAAACAATGATGTTTTGTACATTCAGATAGCTGTTCAAGCAGAAAATTCACCATTTTCAAATCGATTTAGATTTTGCAGTTATGTTGGTTGTATTTTATGCACTCAAGAACCTGTTTTATTGATTCATACTTCTGCATCAGGGTCGTCAAACGACTTATTGGAATGTATCTGTATCTGTATCTTTTGCACCAGGATCTGGTGCAAAAGATACAGCTGAAATTGGAATATCAAGTAATTCATTAAAAACAGACACTGGGTTTTGGTTAGAATGAGGAATTGATTCTATGACTGAAGGAATTGATGGATAAAGAATAGTCTTTTGGTTCTTTCTCATACTTCCAAACTAATGGTGAATGTCATTAATATCATGCCGAAATAGCAACCATCAAAATGATTGGCTGGTTCACAGCAGATCATAGGAATTCTTAATTTAAAAGCTATTCAGTTGTTGGTCTTCCAGTCGTAGGCTTTCTTTGCATGACTTGCAGATAATGTGAGATACCCATGTCATCTTTGTCACCTAGTTTGATCTTGAAGTACATGCAGTAGCCTTCCATATAAAACTCGTCAATTGTCTTTCTGTTCTCTTTGAAAAGGAAAACCCTACACGCGTAGCAGAAAGAATATTTGTCATTTATGCACTTTCTTGTCATCTTCATAGATATTATATTATATGAAAATATTTTAAAATTATTCAAAAAATCAACATGACAAAATTTATTTCTGTTTGAAAACAGACTAATTCCATAAATCTATTTTAAGAAAACTTCACATATAACAGATAATTCATCTATCTTAACCTTAAATTCATTTGCTTAACACAACAAAATTTCTTTTGCTTACTAATTGACCTTCCTGACACGCAGGTGGTGGAGAGGGAGGCAGATTATATTGACCTGAAAAGAAATGAATCAATCTTTTCTATTTACGACATCATGAGCAAAGTAATTTATATCTATAGACTAATGTTTTTGGAAAGAGAAAACTACTCATATAGATAACAATCTTCATCAAAACCTTCTGAAATTTGGACATTTATCGTAAAAACTCCCTAAATTTGAAGGAACTTGTACAGACAAAACCTTATATGCTAAGAAAATACAGCACCCCATAATTAGCTAGTAGAGATTAATTTTCATTTATATGCATTCTTCAAAAAAGGAGTATTGCTAAATCTTGCAATTGGAATGGTAATATAAAGCTCACCAGGTCGAAACTGTTTGACGAGAACAAACGCTTGTCTAGTAACGTTGAAAATTAAGATTGCTACCCTAAAAAAAGAATTATAAAGTCTCTTTTTTTAACAAAATTTTTGACAGAAACTAAACATCTTATAAGTGAATAGAAATTTCCACCAAATTCTACCTGTTTAAGGTACCTGGGGAAAAAAAATTGCATCGGGCCCTAAATTTTCGAATCGAAAGCTGTAAAATTTCAACCAAAAACACAAGGCTAAATTAAATTATTAAGTTCGCTTTTATGTCAAAAGCATCAGAAAAAATATTTTCTAACACCATAATAAATTTAATTTTAACTCAATTCCTTGAGAAAAATCAAAAAATGTAATTTTTTAACCAAATTTGACTGGTCTTAGGCCTAAGAGCCAGAACTGACATTCAAATTTTCCTTATATTCTTGTAGAAAAAAAAGCTCTTTCATACATTTGTCATATCACATCTGAAAACGTTGAAGAGGTTTTCTCTAGAGGGCAGTTATAGTAGTTATCGTAGAAAGTGGGGAATACAAAGAACAAAAAAAAAAAAAAAAAGTATGAGTCTATAAGACAAAAATGTGATATGTTCTGCAACCCATCGCAGACACAATTTTTTTTTTTTAAATGTCTGAGATTTTAAAATCATTTAAAAAGTTCTAAACTACGAAAAAAAAAATGTTAGAAAAATATAAATCAGCATGTATTAAATATCCTAAACACATGTGTTCCATGGTTAATTTATTAAAACACTTACGAATCATGCACTTTAATATAATCCCATGTTCGTTCAACTCCATTCTAAAATAAAAAGAAGAAACATTTTAATATAATTGCAATTAACAAACTCCCTTCTATATTTAACACTTTTGAACCTGAAACACAGAGATTTTATTTTTGAAGGAACACACTCTCCATAATCAGGAAAAATCACATTTACCAGAAAATAACTCATATATGTGTCGAGCTTAATTGCGATAATTTTATTTTGTATATTTTTGTGAATGTAGCAAAATCATAAAAAAAAAATAATTAATAAAGCCTAATATCAACAAAAATTTGTTTAATGAATCATTGGATCTATAGAAAGACTTCTAAGAACATAATTTCAGCAGGACATTAATATATTTTCTTGAAAAAGATAAAAACGAAATCTTTAGATCAAGTATGATTCTGTATCCATTATTGCAACAATAACTAATCTATTAAATATTTGCTGTAACAAACCTGATAGATTAACAAATAAATAAATTACGAGTGGGTTTTTTCAAGCTCTAATTTTACGTAAGAAAGGGTAAAAAAAATTACCCTTTAGTGAAAATCTGACTGGCTATAGATACAAACATGAAATTTGGTAGGAATGCAGCATCACTTTCCAGGAAAAAATTTAAAAATAAAAAATTGCAAAATTAACGCTTTCCAAACATTTGCTATCAAAGATAACTACACCTAAATAATACGAAACTAAATTTCATTTCATTTTGGCCTCGGATGGAGGCAAAATTGCATACAAAAAGTACTACTCAAGATAATAATAAACTCGCGACTTAATAATTTTAGTTTATAGACATTTTGATAATAAAAAAGCAATTCCTATACAAAATTTTGGACACACTTTATATACGAGATCAAAAAAAAAATTTGAAAAAAAAGCAAGTATCAACAAAAATAAGAACACTTTATATTTCAAAATCAATTAGAATTTAATGAAATATTTGCCTGAATTTAGATGTCTCTAAATGATGATGCGTCTAGATGATACATTTTTACCTTTTACCTCGTAAAATATAAAAAAAAATGCGTACCTGTTTAAAGTTTACTCTCGATGGAACCAAAAATCGCGAATTAATGCATGGCTGAATCTTCATATCTTTTATATCCAGAACATCCATTGCTATTTATCTTAACGCATTTTTAATAGATAAAATATAAGATGTGAGAAAATATTTAAATATTTTGAAAGGAAACTAATTATTCACAACAATCTTTGAAATTTGTTTTGAAATTTAAGCCACATTTAACTTATTGACATTTAACTAAAACTCTATCACAACCTTATGAAAGAAGAAAATGATGTATGCTGTTTCTATTTAACCTCTTAAACCATTATTATAATTTATATAGCACTGTAAAAAGGCCTTCACTCAAAAATGAAGTTATGTTCATATAAAAGAGAAAATTAAAAATTTAAAAATATTATAAAAAAAAAGAATTAAGAAAAAATAATCAAAACTTAACAAATTCACCCAGTTTTTGTATATTTTCAAACCCTAGTTTTTTCTAAATAAATCGAGTGACGCCAGTGTCATTACTTTGAAAGAAAGTCACAGATTTGGATATAACGTCACTAGATTGTGAAAGTGACAAAGATGTAAACAGTTTGGATACTGAGAATGAAACAAGTGATTTAGAAGATACAGAGCAAATTGTTACAAACAATCTTCAGCCATATATGTCTGAGTCAGAATCACCAGTTGATTCAAATACTGAGGAGGACAAAAGTCAAAACCAACACAGTCAAGTAGAGAGAAAAATTGATTTTGCAGTAAGAGGTAACAATAAAGATCGGTGTTTATATAAAAATAAGAAGCTGAAGTAAGAAAAGTAGATTTTTTGTGCTCCAGTGAAATCGGAGCGATAAGTGAACTTAAGTTTGAAGGTCTGCTATATTTATATTTTAACTAGTTGTCAGTTAATATATACGTTTTTTATTGGTTAATAACTAAGTAAATGAATTAACTTCTCTAAATAGTACGTATACTTTGTTTTATAATTTTTAATAAATAAAGAAATAATTCTAAAAATCACTCCCTATAGATGTTCGTTTTTAAACTGGCTTTTCTTTAGGAAAAAAGTGTTATTGCTCATAGGTAATTCTCAAACTATATTTGTCACAAGAAATATAAGAGTGAAATGTCAATGAACAAAATAAGTGATGTTTAGGGACAATGAAGAAATTTTGGTGACATGAATGCTACGATGTCAGAAGGACAACACATTATGTGATATTTAAGGGGTGATGCCAATTTTTAGAGTGAAATAAAAAAAAAGTAAAGTGAGATTATTTTATTTGTAGATCTCTACATTTCGCTGCTTATAAACAATATATATGGTGCGTTTATTGTCGTCTTGGCAAGAAAAATTGGTGTGCAATACCGTCTTGTGTTGTATGGAAAGTAAGGCATTGCTACCGTCAAGAAGATGGCTTATATGTTCGTTAAACTGAACAACTATTTACATTAAATGTTTGTAGAAAGTTTTGTGCACCCTTAAATCTCTCTTAAAACAATCTTCAGTAAAGTGTAGATGACAAACACAAATATTATTTTCTACTGGCATTAATTTCTTAACAATTTATTGTCCGGTAAAAGAAAAACACTGATGTTTTTTTGTTTTACCAGTTTCACTACTACAACCTACTGCAGCACAAACTATCATTTTTAAAGAAAAAAAACAAAAAAGACAAGAAAAATGTTTGCTATTAAATATATATTAACTCTTTGTACAAGTGAAACGCTATTTACCATATATTATATTGTTTTGCTTTTGCAAACTCATTTTCTACAATGAGGCAAAGTTCATTTTCGTCTGTTTGTGTGAGTGCACCCTTTCATTAAAAATAGTGTGCTATGACTTCCACTTTCTTGAAAAATCCTTTTTAGTTCAAGATCTCCTAAATTTAGTGGTATTCGGAAATAAAATTGAAAAGTTTAAGGACATTACTAAATTTTGAAAAACGTTATTTCTACTGATAACTGAACAAAAATTTAAATATCTCATACTATTGACTAAATCTTGGAGCTATAAAAAATATTTAGCTAATATTAGAAATGCTGCTTTTAATATTTCTTGTCATTGAGCTAACATTCATTTTATACTGAACGTAATTTAAAAAATGAATGAGGATCACTTTAAGTAGAAAAGTAAATCTTATTAAAAAATTCATACATTGATAATAATACTATAAACAAAAACAACATGAACAGATTTATCTCCACAACCATTGAAAATAATACTAACAACAAAAACAAGATGAACAGATCTATCTCCACAATCATTGAAAATAATACTAAAAACAAAAACAACATGAACAGATTTATCTCCACAATCATTGAAAATAATACTAAAAACAAAAACAACATGAACAGATTTATTCCAACAATCATTGAAATTAATATTAAAAACAAAAATAACATGAACAAATTTATCTCCACAATCATTGAAAATAATGCTAACAACAAAAACAAGGTGAACAGATTTATCTCCACAATCATTGAAAATAATACTAAAAACAAAAACAACATGAACAGATTTATCTCCACAATCACTGAAAATAATGCTAACAACAATAATAAGATGAACAGATTTATCTCCACAATCATTGAAAATAATGCTAACAAAAAAAACAAGATGAACAGATTTATCTCCACAATCATTAAAAATAATACTAAAAACAAAAACAAAATGAATAGATTTATCTCCACAATCATTGAAAATAATGCTAAAAACATAAACAACATGAACAGATTTATTCCAACAATCATTGAAATTAATATTAAAAACAAAAATAACATGAACAAATTTATCT
>JAUZNK010050398.1:0-32798 GCA_035046665.1 Euphysa ruthae
TACATTTTTACTTACTTATTCATTTACTTATTTATATACTTTTCTCAAGTATTTAATTATTAATTTGTTGATTTCCTTACTTATTTACATATTTTATTATTTATATATATTCTTACTTACTTACATAAATAATTACTTACTCACTCACTTACTTACTTATTTATTTCGAAGCTCCGTCAAATATTCTTGTGACCATCGATTCCAAAAATGTTTGAAGATCTTGTTGATGTGGTTGTAGCGTAAGTTCAATTTTTCGGCTGTCGATGGTTCGCATATAACTTCCTCTGAAATAACGCTAGCATCAATCGAACGCCCAAATATCAAATGATTAGGCGTGATAGGTGGCTCTTTAATTTTGTCCTACGTATTCGTCAGTGGTCTGTTGTTTATAATCATCTCGATACGCGTAATAATTGTAATCAGCTCTTCATACGAAAATTTCGAACTTGATAAAATTTCGTGAAATCAATGTAGTTAATTCGTTATCTGTTTTCAATAAATGAGGAAATTTCGTTTCGTACGGTGACAGTGTATTGTCTATTCTTCCTTTACTTGGCAGGATCTTCTCTTCGTCTTCAAATACGTTCAGCTGTCTTCTCCAAGCTTCGAACCTTCTGTTTTGCCTGATGGAGTTTTGAGCGATTTTAGTCCAATCGTTCTTACTCTTCTTGATCTCCTCAGCAGCCAATGTGGATCTCCTTTCTCATTTCTTCTTAAATACTCGTCGAACCCAACAAGTAACTCGGAATAGCTTATTAACACAACTAAAGTTCCTTATGTTGATAACCTTATTTAAACATGGTTGATCAATAACTAAATTGTGGTTATTAAATACAGGCCAAGTAAACATGCCTGTTCTTCAATAAAATTATTCGATAAACGTGTAATCTTATGAGAGTTTCATTAAAATTGTTTGAGGTAACACTTGATAAACGCATGCTCCCCTTTTTGTCGTAAATACTAATATCAGGAATGAGTAGACATTCTTGGTTTTTAACATTAGAATTTGTACTAAACTTATTTGAAGTAACACTAGGTATCACTTTCAGTAATCTTATAATAGCTTTTAATAATTCCATTATTAGGCTCAACAATGGAAGTGTGATCTGATTGGTTTATTTAGACACGTGTGAGCAAAACACGTTTTATGTTATATTTGGAACTCCCTTGTTAGTGTTTTTTTTTTGTATTTATAGAAGAAGGAGAGTTTTTTGAAATTTACTTGTTTTTACAAATTAGTATGCCATTTTGTATCGTTTCTATCACGTTACATTAAAGAACCAGCCACAACATTGATCCACCGAACCGGATACGTCGCTAACCCCATTTACGAGATCTAAACTCCAAAGCCTGTTCATATGGGTAGAAATTAATGCCTGATCATCTCCGTAGCGTTCTTTAAGCAAGTTCATAGCAATATCGTAATTCGAGTGACATAACGGCAATCCTGCAAGAGTCTATTAAGCTTCTCCTGTTAATAAGTTAATCAAATAGTTCATCTTCTGGACGTTCGATAAGCTTTCGTTTCCTCCAACAGCACACTCAAACGAGTCAATAAAAAATTTCCACTGTAAAGGGTCGTCATTAAAATTTCGTAACTCAATTTTTGGTAACTTTACAGCCTGGTCGTTGAGAGTTGTTATGTTCGTTGGTGGTGCAAAATTCTTGTCCATGAATAATTTCAACTTCAGTGTTTCTTCTTCTGCGAAATTTTCAAAATCTTGATGCTTTAGAATAAAATCTTCAATGTCATCATCTTTTTCGATTATTTCTAAAATTTTTTTGTGTATATGATCAATCTTCGTGTATTTAGTTTTCATGTTCTCTTGAAATGTTTTTAGTTGTAGCGTGTGCTTATCTCGCTCTTCGTCTTTGTGATAAAGCAACTTCACTTTATCAACCAACGTGTGGTACGATTTTATGTACGATTGATACGTTCTGATTATTCGGTCAGCCATCGCTTTGTAAATTAAATATTAAAATATGTACACTATATACAAGTTCATATCTCGTTCGGTGGACCAATGTTGTAGCTGATTCTTTAATTTAACGAGATTGAAACGATACAAAATGGCAAACTAATTTGTAAAAACAAGTAAATTTCAAAAAACCCGCCTTCTATAAAAATATAAAAAAAAAACACTAACAAGGGAGTTCCAAATATAACATAAAACGTGTTTTGCTCACACGTGTCTAAATAAACCAATCAGATTACACTTCCTTTTCAGCCTAACAATGGAATTATTAAAAGCTGTTACAAGATTACTGAAAGTGATAGCAATCTAACAAAGCAGATATATGCAATTTTGCAGATGACAACACATTTTACGTTAGTGACAAAAAATTGAGATGGTTATCAATAGATTAAAAACTGATACTTCCATAGTTAATGATTGGTTTTCAAACAACTCACTGGTGGCAAATCCTTCAAAGTAACAACTAATGTTTCTTGGAGTTAAAGAGTCAAAAGAAAAGTTATTTATAAACATTAGCAACTCAAAAATTATAGCAACAGACAAAGTTGAATTATTAGGTGTCTCTATCAATAATAAGCTACCATTCTCTTAACGTGTAAACGTATTTTGTGTAAATCTGCAAATAACAAACTTTGTGCAATAATCAGATTAAGGAAATATCTTTCTATATTTCAAACAAAAGTACTAGTCACTTCTTATGTATTATCATATTTTACATATTGTTCATGTTTATGTTTACATTTGCTCATGTGCTGTCATAAAAAAAATATGGCATTAATCAATAACGTACATAAAAGGGCCTTAAGATCAGTACGTAATAATTCTTCATTTCACCTTAATATTGAATATTAATAACAGCTGTATACAAAACACTTACGCACACCATTGACGGAAATCTTTAAGACTCTAAATAAAACCAACCCAAAATTAACGTGGAATATTTTAACAACAAAAAGTGTTTCTTATAACCTTAGAAACAAAATGCCCCTATATCTTCCTGAAAAACCTTCGGCACAAAACTATTAATTTTTAAAGGTAGTTTAATTTGGAACGATCTTCCTAACTGCTCTCCCTCTTTAACAGTCTTTCTCAGTCACATTAAAAAATGGAACAGATAAAACTGTAGGTGTCAAATATGAAAATGATGCTTATGAGAAATTAAATATATATTCATATATTTTCTAAGCGAATAAACCTTTTTATATTTGTTTTCATAACGGAAGGAATTCAAGTCATAACCATGTTGTAATAAATTTTTTTTTTTTTTTTTAATTAAAAAAAAGAAAAAAAAAAAAAAATTGTTTGCTATTTATTTGTAATAGTATATTCAATATTTTATATAATATTATATTTAACTATTGTATGTAACCAACGTAAAATAAATCTATTGAATTGAATCTATCAATTTTTGAGCAACGCGATGAGAACCGCACTGTCAACAACGCAGAGTCGCGGACTTAGTACCTACACCACATAACCTAAACGGAACTGGTGGCGTTCTACCAAGACCTAGATTTAAAAAGTTTGTCATCACTAATTACTTGAAGAATTGAAAATTTTACATTTAAACTCTTGATCTGGTTTTAATGTTCCTTTTTAGTTACCACATGTTTATGTGCACCCAAAATTTATGTTATACTGCTTTTGATACGCCGATTAATCTTTTTTTTACACCAAGCTTTCTTACAGCACAACATACTAAATTATTCTCTGCTGCAAGTCTTCAAATCCAATGTATAGAGTCTTCTTTCTAGACAGATCCTTTGCCTGTGTAACTCCGTAAAGGAAACATTGGTAATTCCACAACCTGGCGTAACACAAAATTCTGTCCCGTACGTTGACACGGAAAAATAACAGACGTCAAACGGCCGTGTAATAAGCTTCTCAAAAACTTTTCATCACTTTCAAATTTGATCTACTGAAACATTTTCTCTGTGTGTTTTCATTAGTTTTCGTCTCAGATTAAATTAAATTTATTCTGTAATTTTAATTTATATTTTTTTGTATCTATGGGGCACAATGTAAAATTTAACTGCAGAATCATAACAGCTTTGTAGTAATCACAGTGCCAAATAAATTTTGTCCTTTTCATGTTTATATACACAAAAATCTTTAATTGTTTTAGTAGATTCTATTGCTGCAAATGAATTGAATTTCTCCTTCAGGACATTAAACCATCAGTGTCAGTCTTTCTCATCAAGGTTTATTAACGTCTGGTTTTGCAGACAAAAAACAATGAAAATCAGTCTTGCTAGAAGCAGATTGGCCTAGTCATTTAATTAAGTGTTGGAGCAAAGTTTTTACAGCTGGATGTTCTTTCTAATACCAATCTAAGTATAGTAATCAATGTGGGTAAAAATAGGAACTGATAAAATATCTAAAAGTAGGGATATGAAAATATTGGGAGTAACTATTGATAATCAGCTTAAGTTTGAAGCACATGTCTAAAAAGTTATTTTCGATGCATCAAAATATCAAGACTTTATGCATAGAAATATAAAATTGCAAAGAATTTTTAAAATACCAATTTTAATAAGGGACTTTATTTTTATGGCCAATATAACATATCAAAATATGTTATCATAATAGTAATATAGGAACCCAATTCTTCTATTCGAGACTAATGACCATAGACTTAGTTGAATAAACTGTCCGCCAGACGCTAAACTTGTATTGGCCATATTTTACAAAAACAGTACACACATGACAAAGAAAAAATAATATTAATATATACGATAGCAATGACATTATTTTAACTCTAATTTGCATATCATTTAGAAATAGATGTTTTAAAATCAATAGAAAGTTGTGACAGACTTTTTTTTAAATTTATTTACCATAATGGCGGGAGATCCATCGAAAGTCAAAGTTATTAAGAGATGACCACCCACTTCAAAAATATGTCTTGGAAGAATTGTTAAGTTATGTAATAAATTAGAATTTTGAATTAGAGAACCCTCCTTCTATGAGACATAAGTTAGAATTTTCTATTCTGAAATTAATCCTGATAATTGGCCAAAATGTTGGCATAAAAGTTGCTCTATTTTTCTTATAGTTTTGTTTTTCTAATAATCTTAAACCTTTTATATATGTAAAATCTAAAATTTTGTTTTATAGCTTTGAAATTTAAAAATATGGTTTTGCTTGAAAATGACGGTTTCTTGTCGCAGCTTGTCCAATTATATTCAAAAAATAAAGTCCAAGGAACAGTTTTAATAACTATGAAACAATATCATGGTCAAACCAAACCCAAACCACGTGATTTAAAAAAATCTGATCCAAACCCCCATGCCAATGGTGAACCTCGATGTTTATTCCGAGCTACTAATGGAAAGAAGAAGTATAGCACTGTTGTTATGCATAAAGATGTTAATAAATTTCAGTTGGCTTATGCTACAATACTTCGCCAAAATATCGATAACTTGAAGAAACGTGATAAGAAGAAATCAAAGAAAAATAAAAAATCAAAAGCTACTCAATAATTATTTTTAAATATATATATATATAAGTAGAATTTTTCCTGGAATTGATTTTTTTTTTTTTTCAAAATATATATTTTAATATTGTATTCTTTCAAGTAAAATCACAGGATATACTTTATTGTTATGGGTAAATAACTTCAGGTCTATTTTTGTACTGATGTTAAACCACTACAAATTATTTTCTTAAATATGAATATCTCTAAATTGGCTACAAATACCTTAACCCTCGCATGTCGTGTGCCTGCACCTTAGTTACTATATTCTGGGCTCTTATACCTTGCAATGTTTTAGTCTGAGGCCTTTGAACACACAAAAAAAAAATCTCATCCAGTGATGATCTGCAAATTGGTAACTTTGTGAAGTTTCTAACAAGGAAAAATATTGTGGCATGAGATATAGAAGAAGTAACTTAAATTGAACCTGAATATCTTCTGCTATACTTTGCTAAAATCTATAAAAGTTAAACGTAAAATACGATTATTTTTGATATGTAAAAAATTTTTATCAAGTTTTGTGAGATACTGAATAATTTCTCAATGGTTTTCAGCTAAATACTTTTGATCTCATGAACCCATTCTTTTATGAAATATTTTTTCCAAGTTTGATAAATATTTTGCTAGCCAATGCTTCAGCCAAAGTTTCAGCATTCTTAATAATTGTTTTTCATAATATGACAGTGCGAATTGCCATACGTTTTATTGTCACTCCTAAACCATCCAGTGTACCTTTTCCATGAGTAGTTTTTGAATAATTCCACTCGATTTTGTAATCAGGGTACATTTGAGGGAGGATCACTCCAATATACTTGCATATGAATTTGTTTTTAAATTGACTTGAAAGCCCATCTTTCCAAATGTCATGGTTACTATTATCAGTTGCAATAACCATAAGGATTTTATGTTCATAAAACCAAATCATTACCGTAAACATGATAATGCTACTTGTTTTTCAATGGGTACTTGCGACTTCATCTTGGATTATGCATTTATAATTATTTGCAAAGGCCATTTTTATCATTGGTTCTCCTGAATGCTCATCTTCTACCATTTTCCTTACTTATTGTAAGCTTGGGACCGATTATGTTTAAAAAAAAAGTTTTAAGTTTTGGCAGCACTGACTTTAACACGTCCAGTACATCACACACTTTCCCTTTATTCAATTATTTCTCCAATTAATTGTTCTCATTCTTTTCCCAATAGTGCCAGGTTTTTTGTTCGTTTAAAGTGTTTAAAGGTATCACGTTATCAAAACTTGTTCAAATTTGCTCTTGCATAAGACACAGTTGGAGGATATAGATTTCTTGTTGGTGATGCTGCAAACACATTTCATAAACTGTTCACAGTATTTTTGACATAGTATTACAGAAAATTTGCAGATAATTGCAAATGCATGTAAAGAAAACTGTTGTTAGTAAAGCATATTAGATTTAGTCTTTAAACATGATAGAAATATATGAAGGTTTCTAGCATGTTTTAATCTACTTACAATAATATCATTTTGTTTTTATCGTGTGATTGTTGAGTATTATTTGCTGGTATTTGGAAATAAATATTGGTTTATTATTTTTGTTATTAATTGTTTTTATTTCAAACTTTAATTCTTCATTTATTGATGTATTCTGGTTTCCTTGTGTATGATATAAATGGTTTTATTGGCTTTTGGACCTATAATTTACCTTTCTACTCCATTTTTAAAAAACAATTCGTTGGAGCTAACTAGTTTTGCAAATCATTTATCAAATTGAATTTTTCAATTAAGTTAAGGGACCCAAAAAATGTTCTATTATTTTGCTGGTACACTTATTCATTAATGAAGGTTTTTTCTTTAGCAGCCAAAAATATTTAAATCTACTATGAGAAAAAGTTTGAGTTGGTAATGGTAGTTTTTCGATTTTTGTGTTGTTTTGTTGGTTTCTATGGGGTCCTTTGAAGGTGCCTATGTTACTTTGTCCATCGGCTGGTTTTGTATGAAGTTACAGGATCATTATGATCAGAAATTAAAGATTTCAGATTAAAAAAAATTTTTTTTTTTTTTTTTCAGAACTGGGCCCAAAAATGTCCAGTTAAGTTTAAGGCCTATTTTTAATAAATATTTTTGAAATCATTTCAATTTGAAAAATTATTAAGGGATTCTTTTCACTTATCGCCTTCCATTAAAATGTAAAGTTTGGAAAAATCTTTTTTTTTTTTGATTTTTAAGGAATTTATGCTAATTTTTTCTGAAATTTTATGATTTAAAAATCTTATTGGACCACGTGTATAGGCCACTTGATGAGCAAAATTCTCCCTTTAAAAAATTTTTTTCGCCAGAAATTTTCTTTTTGCTAAAAATTTTCTTGGTTTTAATTTTTGGACCATAGATGAGTGAAGAATAATTTGATTTTATATAAAACAGTTTTTCAAGTCATAATTGTTCAATTTTCATTCAAAACTTTATAATGAAGAGAAAAGCTTCTCATGAGTTTTTAACTGCTGAATACTATGGAGATTTTAGTCCACATGACCTGTTAGTAGCATAGGTATGTAGCATATAGCATGCTATCGTAGGATTTTCATTTGCACATTTGAGGTTTTGCATTCCAAAAAAAAACTGGTTTAATTTGAATATATATTGATTCCGCTGATTTTTATGAGAAATTATTTCTGTTTGAGACATATTCTACAAATATTTTAAGGTTTCTCTTTAAATAGACCACAATAATTATTTTTTTTTCTTTTATTTTTTTTCAAGTATTTTTTTTTTGTAATTGAGAGTTGATTTGCGTTTCTGGACATGTTCATAAATATGAGCTACTTCTCTTGTTGTAATTGGAGAAAACATAAAAAGTGATTTTTAAGCATATTTCTTCCAATTTCGATAATAGGTCAATACAATTTAATACGTGTATTAAAATAGTTGTTTCGGAACTTAGACTTGGTTAATCCTGAAAATATCCATCTGAAGTTAATCAATTTAAATCTTTTTTAAATCGGTTTCTTTCTGCAAGGCTGAATGCCACTGTTTGGCAGGAAGCTGAAAGAAGAGATAAAGATAACGCAGGTCTAATGCAGGCTGAGAAAGATATTGGTGGACGTTAAAATTAAAGGATTGGAGATCATAATTGAATGGAGACAGTCCAAAAGGAAGAGTGTTCCGCAAGCAAGCAGTACGTGGGAAGAAGCTTGATGAATAAAAGTTTTTTTTGAAATTTAGGGATCTGTATGTTAGAAAAGGAAAGTTTTGAATGTAGGTTTATGGAATAAAAAACTTAGTGGAGATAAAGTGTTTGAAGCAGTAATAAAAAAAGAAAATAGTCAGATTGATTCTGTGATGTGAAGGTTTCAAATAAGGAAAAATTGATAGAGGAGCAGGTATGTTACTTGTTATGGTGGTGGTAGGTTAATACTGGTTATAGAGGTTACTACAAATTCTACTATGCTCATTCTGAAATTAAATGATCGGATAGGTTATCAAGAGCTACACTAATTAATTTAACAGTTTTGGTGTTTTTAATTGTTATTACATCAATAATACATCTACATTTGGACTATTCCTTTCTCTAATGATCAACAATTGAAATTTAAGATTAGGAATCATTGAAATATTGTTAAAATATGTTTAGGCTAATATATGTTTCCATACAAGCCACTAATTTTTCAACAAATAGATCATGTGACAGAATAGCTTAGGTATTAGATAAATTCAAAGGTTTTGTTTAGGCCAAGTGCTTCTTAACAGGTTTTGAAAAAGGCAACATAAAAATTTTATTTTCAAATTTATTGAGCTGATAATAAGACTCTCTAAAGCATTAATAAAGCCAGTAGTTTTGCTACTTCTTTTTTGTATATTAGAGTGATATCTGCCCATTTATTTTCATCCATGAAAAAGCCATTACTTGAACAGTTGTTTAAAAATTTGATCAGTGAGAAAGAAAGTGTTAGGGATTCTCTATTCACCATTTGTAGAAGGTTAAGGGTATATTATCAAAAGTATTTTTTGTAATTTTTCGATTTTCTCTACAAATACTTTAAATAAACACTTAAATAAATAACCTAAATAAATACTTAAATACTTTGAATTCCTTAAGGCAAATAAGAGCTTGAATGCTTGCAGCTATCCTTATTAGCTATAATATTTGGGTGTGGCCCATAATTTTTATTGGGAGATAAATTTGTCTTAATTAAATTTAAGAAAAATGAAAGAAAAATTAGAAGTGTATAAAAACAGTTGTGTAATTTGATGAAAGATATAATGTGATGAGGTAAATTATGTTACTGTTGCTAGATTTAATTTTAAGAAAACAAAGGTTTTAGTGTATTAGAGCTATATTAGAATTGGTTTCTTATAGAAAGTAGTGTGCGATCTGTGTTTATTGGTGTAGTAATAAAGTTGTAATTAGTATAGTAATACAAGTTAAAAGGAGGAAAGATATGACAAATATCAGTGAAATAAAGGTTTGTATTTACATATTTAATACAAGTTTTTGGTTTTTCTATAAAAGTAGTTATTGTCTTGTTGTTGGTTATTCTGCAAAACTAAGAAGTATGTAGTAATAAGGATGAAGTCATTGAAGGCACAGGAGAAATTTTAATCAAAAATGTTATTGTGAAGAAAAGGCAAACTGGCCAGGCCATATAATTGGATTAAAAAACAAAAGAATGAACGTATAATCGTTTGAATTAGACAAGAGGTAAAACAAGAAAATATATTAAATCTTATCAGCAGATTAGTTTAATGACTCAGCTCAGTTTCTCAATTATCCTACAGTAGGACCTCGTTATATCAATTAATGATAGGAGTAGGGAGTAAGAAAAAGTAAATTATTAAGAAATAATATTGTTGAACTTTAAGTTTTGGCTTCTTGCAAGCAAAAGGTGATTATGCGTGAAAATGCTTAAAATTTTCTATATGAAGCAGAGTGAGTGTACCAAGAGAGAAAAATTTTTAAAAATAGTTCTGTTGGGTTGAAACATAAATAGAATTTTGTAAAGAAAATGTACTTTCTGTTAATTAAGACTGTGATAGAGATAAAATACGTATTGGATGTATTGGATATGATTGATTTATTTATGAGAAAAGGAAGTGCATAATTATGAGTTTGAAATAATTTTGAGCTTATATAGAATTAGTAAATTTTATGTGTTGCTTATATATTATTTAGGCTCCTGAATTACATTCATTTAATAAAAATGGCTGTTAGTGTTGGAAATTATATGCGGCCATTGAAAAAGTCAAGGCTTAGCATTCCTGATATATATCCACAAGACGCTAAACAAGAAGAGGTTAAGTATTTTCTTACCAATCTTTTTTTAGAATCTTATAAACTCATGCTTGATATATTCATACATAAATTCACTTCTATAATCAGACTTTTTGACATAACGGTACAAATTTATATTAAAAAAGAATTTTTCCTTGGATAAAATTTTATGTTTATGACTGACAGTTTTAAAATTTTAAAATTTTTTTGTAGATTCTTTTTCATAAGTTTTGCAAAAGCAATAGGAAACTGTCTTTTATCCATAATGCTAAATGCTGCAAATTCTTTTCATCCCAATTTAGCCTCAAAACCTCTCGATTTAGGTTGGGAGATTACAATTATGGTGTTCATGTTACAAATTTTGCCTAGATTAATATGTTACAAAGTAATGCTTATTGTTGTCTGTAAATTTTTTTAAAATGGAAATGAGTTGAACGTTGAAAGGAGGTAAGGGGAAGGATTTACGTCTTGAATTGAGGGATGAATAAGATTAGAAATGAGGGAGAGGTGTATATTTTAAAATATGTACAGGTTATCCTAAAAAAATTGGAAAAATTCCAAGAAAAAGGATGCTTTGAGAACTTCTATAAAAAATGATTTCGATAGCACAATACTAAAGTATGTCGGATCAGTTTTTAACAACCCAGAAGTACAGGTCTAAAATTGGTCAAATTTGGTTTAAATTTCAAAAAATATTCCTTTTGATAATTTTGACATGTCTATCAAGTTCAAAAATTTTTTGAGCCCAGAACCCAAAGATGTGTTTTTTTTAGGAATATTGATAATATCACTGCTGTTTTAAATGTTTTATCATGTTTTTTTCCAAAAACAGATGAAGCTTTTTTTTTCTATTTCAACCAATTTTTATAATTAAATTTTTCAAAATTTTCATGAACTTCTTCTATAATACTATGTATATCAAAAATTTTTGGTACAAAATATGGACTGGATTAAAAATAAACTTTTTTCAAACTAATTAAGACTATAATTTTGATTGTTATAATTTTGAATTTGAGGCCACAGATATGTTGTTCTAATATTTCTGTGCTATAATACAGTAGGGTTTAGATGTTGTCTGCATACTTTGCTTGGAATTATTGATTTATGTTTAATGAGAAAATAATAAAAAAGTGATATTTCGCCATGTTTTAGGATGACATGTCAGAAAACACTGTACGAAGAGGTTTTATCAACAAATTAGCAGTATCAAATGAGGTATTGTTTTAAAATTAGGTTGCAGCAAAGTTGCATGGGACTTCTTTTATTTTGTTTTCTGGAGCTGTATTGAGTTTTATGTGTTTGCATGTATTTGAATGCTAGAAAAACGTCATGGAAATTTTAATTTTTCATTTCAAAAGTGCTTAGCAGCACTTTCACTTTTAACCTCTCTTCCTTCTCTGCCTTGATGAAGTCAGAATCATTAAGTGATAAAGTGGTATGCACATGGCATGGTACATGACAAATGTCAGTGTGTTATTTGGTGGAGGCAGTGTTCTTTTCTTGGCTATGGTTGTTAGCCCTGGGTGGTAAGTGTGAGGCCGGACAATAATGGGAACCAGTTTCTATATTACTATAAGTAGGTTGGTAATAAGAAGGGCATTTAGCTGTAAAACTCTGTTCCTACATTTATCTAATGATTAGGCCCGTCTGCTACACATGCTAATATTTTGACATGTTAAGTTTTATGGTAAATATTGATTTTTCTTGAGGTCTTTGGCACAAATACAGGCATTATTATTATTATTTTTAAACAAGTTACTTCCTGCATGGCAAGAACCACTACTAGGTAGGAAGTTTAAGAAGAGTTAAAACTCCAAACTTACCACACTGAAATGGTACTCATGGACTGAGTGGACGATAATTTGAACCCAGAACTTTACTGTTATGAGTCAGTCGTGTTACCAATTGATCTATACCTGTACATTAGTAAAAATTAATGACTACGAATTTAAAGCATGAGATTGCTGCATTGAATAAAGTGAATAGCAGAAATAATATTTTATCATGCTCGGCCTTTGAAAAACTGGATAGGATTCCTCGACAAGAGAACTGTAATATTGATTGATAAAAACCTTAGTGAATCTTTAATGATTTTGAAAATAGGTTTATTATTTTAAGACTCATTGTAAAACACAATAGGAATTATTTCTCTGTAATGGTCAAATAAAAAGTGTAATCTATGATTAGTACCCTAGTTAGCTTAATTGGCATGATAGAGCAGTTTATGGCAGTCATAATATGATTTGTATTAGTTATTGACCAGGTCTTGGCAGCTATTTCACGTTGTTTCTAATTTTATATTGTATTTTTTTTTAATCTAAGTTATTTTTTTAGCATGGTTCAGCTAAAGAAGCGGCTTACAGGGTGCAGTTGTCAAGGGTAATGATGATTTTTATAGTTTTTGGCCCATTGTCATTTTTGTTGTGATAACAATATTATAGCGAAATTTGAGCATAGTTAGATATGAAATATGGTTTTGAAATATGGTTTTTCCTCAATATTTGAGGAAAAACCACACAATCAGTGCTTATTTATTCTCAGACTCTTGTCTTGTTCTTGAATATGTACAGGCATTTATTTTCTTTGGTTCAGAATCTTATAAAAATTCTGTGCTCAAAGTAGTGTTTACTAATTGCAATCTTTTAATTGATTAATGTGAAAAGGTATTAATTGAATTAATTTTCAAGCACACAGTCCATCTGACTTGTTTTTAAACAAATTAAAATGTAAGCAGAATTATCTTTTTGAATGGTTTATTTGATTTCTTTACTTTTAGTTTGCATTACAATTCAACAAAATCTTATTGCAAAAACAAAAGGTTAATACAATTCAAGATTCAAGGAAAAAGGTTCAGCTCAACTTAAAAGATCATTTCTGGCCTGTGAGTGTTTTTGACTGTTATATTTAATATATGAGGACTAAAACTTTTTATTGATATGAATGACTCAAGTTATTGTTTATAGCCTTACGTTGTTGATTTTAAAATAAAATATCTACCAAACAGTGGAATTTTTTTGGAAAACTCACTATACTGACACCTTACAGATGATTGATATGAACATTTATTTTTTGATAATAAAGATCGTATGTTATTGTCTGCTAAAGAGTGAGTTAAGCTAACTGAAATTTTGGTCATTATTTTATAGTTATAAATGGTTTTTTATGGTTTTTCAATTTTACTGGAAAATTTTGACAAAGAAATCATCTCTAAGCTTTTCAAAATCAGAATATTTAATCAAAAATAACGATTAAGAGTTAGCAAATAATGGAGTTCAGACTTTAACTAATACTAATTCTTTAAGTTTATCCATAAAGATATATTTTCAGCTACTAAAATATACTTTTAAAAAAATGTTTTAATAGAAAAAGTTAGCAATTTAATATTATTTGATGTCTTTTCTCTATATGAGATAAATTCTTTTAACTTCAAAGCGATGTGTTCTTCCTTTTTATTTCTTGGCTCAGGGTTTGTTTCTGTATTACTAATTGTTAATTATTAAGATGAAAAATATAAAAATAAGCAAATCCTAATCGATTTTTGTTGAAATAAGATAATCCCTCTCCTCATTTATCATTTGGGAATAAAAAAAGGAGCGAGTTATTAACTTTTTGATCGTTAGAGTAATTTCCCTTGCAATCTCCTCAGTATTTATTCCCTTAAATAATTAAATAACAGTAAAAATTAATATTCCAGAAATGGCCATCTTCTTTATGTATATATTATGCAATCATTCATAATTTATATGTGTCATTTTTCCAACTAAAATTAAACAGGGAATCCAACTTTGACACCAAGCAAAAAATTTCCAACCTTGAAATTCTCTAAATGTCTAAAGAAGGGGTTTTACCTCCAAAAAATACTATAAAATCATCGAAAAAATAGAAACACATTTTTGTATATTTTTCCAAAAATTTCAAAATAATAGCTTTGAGATATACCTTTGGCAAGTGATAGTTTTTTTTTTTCACAAATTGTAACTTCAAGGAATAATAATAGAAATACATTAAGATAATTTCCATGATTCCAAATAAAAAGCTAATTTTCCCCATGCATTTGCAATGTATGAAAAGCTAACTTTTTAAAAAAATTTATGAGACTAGGTAATTTGTAGAGCATATGGAGCTATAAAGTAAAAGAAACAAAAATATACAATTTTTTTGCCTTTTTAAATTATTCCCAAGTCATAATAATCATAATAATATAGGAAATAACAATGTATATATTTTTTGAGGCACATGCTTATTTGAGAATTCATTTGTATGAAATTAATGAGTAAAAAAAGATTTCAAATATTTGTGACACTCAGGGTTTATTGAGACATGGTTGTTTTATTAGTTTTTTAGATAATTTAATTTCACTATGATGTGATTGGAGAGAATATTATGATTTCATCTCTTAGAATCCATTTATTAATTTTTCTGTGAGTTTTAATGTTTTCTGGTATATATAAATAGATCAAAGTATTGTATACTGTGTATTTTTTTTTGTTTTTTTTTGGGCCATTTTGAAATTTTCTCAAAAACTGTCTTTTTTAATTTAATCTATTTGGCTGCATGTCAACCCTGAGCTCAAAAAAGTCAGATATGAAATAAAATCTCGTCTTCATATCATGAAACATGACATTAAGTAATTTCATGGTTGTAAAACATTGCACTTTACTATTTTGTATCATATATTGATTATTTTTTTTTTGCTAAGCCCTATATTACACCAGAAAGTAAGGTAATTCCATTTCCTTGTTTTCTTATTTAGTTTATATTTTAATATAAACATTAAAAATAAGATCATATCTCATATTTTCATTTGATCAGTTTTGACCACCTAATAAAAGGTTTCTGAAATGTCTGTCGAGGATAGGATGTTATCACGATGCAATATTTACACCTGGTAAGTTGATGTTGGTTTTTGTTTGTGCTTGTTTTTTATTCTATATGCAACTCTAAAGATAAAAAGGATAAACATATAATTAACTAATTTTTTCATTAATCAATAGTTGAAAGCATTATAATTTAGCTATATTGAGAAAATATTTTCAATTAGTTAGAGAATTAACTTTTTAAATATTTTTTTTTGAAAAAATTTAAATTCATATTTACTTAATGTTAGGTGACCGCACGAACAAAACAACAAGTATCATCATGGATGGCTGATTTGGCTGGTACAAAACCAATAAGTCAACTTGCTAAAAAGGTAATATATTTCTCATACAATACAGCCAAAAACCAAAAAATCAATTAAAAAAAAAATATAACAATTACAAATTACGAAAATACCTAAAATATTAATGTTTTCATATCTGATATTGAAAATAAATTTAAAGTTAATTTTATTCAATCGAAAAAGAGGAAACCCTACAACTTATTCTCCATTCCATGGGCGCATAAATTATAAAATTTATGAAGGGGTTGTGAGCTATGTGATCCCTAATTAGAGCACAAGACAAGTTCTAATAAGGAAGAAACACATTCACACATTCACAATTCTAACATCCTACGCAAATCACATGTCTAGAATATTTTCTTCTACCAATTTATGGCCCAAAATACTCTTTACCAATCAGAATGCTCAATTTGATATTTCTAAGACACCTTCACCATTTGTAATAATTTTTTAATGGTGATTTAAAACTACAAAGAGAAAAAGAAAGAAAAAAAATTTCTGAAAGGCTTAAACAGAACAAGTTTTTGGCTTATGAGCTAGGTATATCCATTCAATGGCTAATATGATCCAGGATACCAAAAGTATCAAAAATTATACCTTACTTGAAGTTGAACATTAGGAGGCTACATCATTAGTGATGGGAACTCACGGTAGAATGTAAATTTTTTACATTTAGATTTGAAGAAAACTTGTCTGCTAGGCCGAGTGAAAGTAATAGTGAAATTGTTAATCTTGTGAATTTAATTTTTATCTGAAGATTTCAGACTGTATGTCATTGAAGCAGAAATATTTTGAATATAAATATTATTTCTTAGGATATATTTATTTATGGTGGTTTATACCATTAAAAAAAAAAAGATGCATGTTTTTTTTTTTAAGTTGAAAATTTACCATTTTGATAAAGATTCATTTTTTATTTTTTTTGACACATGATTACAAAAAAGTTATTTCAGTGATATTGTTAAGTTGGGCAACCATAATCATAATCTTAAGTTATAATAAATTGCTGGTGAGCTCAATCAAAAATTTCAATGAAAAACAATTTGTGATAGTATTTCACTTCACCATCAATTCCTCTTGAAATAAATAACCTTGTGTGAATGAGGTAAAATTAATAGACAGCTTAATAAAAAAGTTGCACTATGAAAATTAATTAAAAAATTAGAAAAAGTAATTTCAATTGAGATATAGTTGCAAAAATCCTATCAAAACTCAAAGGAAATTTTATTAATTAAAATTTCTTGGAGGTATAAAAAATACTTTTACAAATACATTAAAAAATCTTTAAAAAGCCAAACCAATTTTTGCCAATACAAATTGGGAGGATGCCACTGATCCACACAGAAGTCAAACATTATACAGTTGTTTTGTATTCACTGGCAAATCTAGGTTTTTTTTGGAAGACTAGTATATAAATCAAAGCGAATTAACAATTCATGTTACTAATTTTGCAATAAAAGTAAAAACATGGACAAAATAAATTTAAAAACCAATTCTAGTCATCTAGTCACAGGATAAGATTAAGCAGGTGTGGTTTTTAAATAAATATGTGCTTGGTTAATGATAAAAACCTTTTGTTTGTAAATAAACAAGCAGAGGTGTTGAAGTATTGCAAATCATCAAACAATATAATCATTATGTTTTTTGCTCTAGCAACTCTAGCGTGTTTTTTGTTTGTTTTTTTTTTTTTTTTTTTTTTTGACTTATATAGTCAGAAATGCATAAAAAAATTTGTTTTTAAAATAAGTTTATGGGATTGGTAATATATTATTATTATTATAACCAAATAAATTTAAAAGTTGTTGTGTTTACTGAATTATAACCAGGATTGATTGGTGAGTTTCATTCCATAATTTCAAATTTCTCTGAAACATAGAACCTATTCGATTTATCTTGATTTGGAAATGACTTTGTGGGAGTAGAAGTAAGAAAATGAAGATTTTCTGTTTCAACTGCAGCGTCCATCAACATTGCTCTTGAAACACTGGTAATTTCTTGAAAACCAGTTAGAGCATTCAAATGTTAAACTCTCCTATTCATTATGTCACGGAACACTCCTATCTCCACCACAGTGTCATTTACAAAAATGGCCATTCTTATGTTCTACTGCCCCAAAATAGGTTTTTAAAAGCTTTTTAAACATGCTACATCCTATCCTATCCTTTCACCTGCGAATGTCATTTTTTAATAATATGAATATAAAATTCTTTCGCGTTCATGATGTCACAAATTGAGAAATCATGACAATAATCCTAAAACTTTAAAAGTCCGTAAAAGAAGATTGGAGAACTTTAGGCAGATAATTTTAATCTCATTTTATGATTCTAAAGACTCTTCTAACTCTTTTAATTTTTTTCTGAAAAAGCCTAGTTTTTTTCCCCCTCACTTATCCTTTAAACAGAACAAAAATGTGAAAATAAGAAGTTAATAACACTTACCTCAAAAAAGTGATTTGGTAATAAGAAGCAAATTATGACACTTATTTCAATAATTTTATCTAAACATTTGTATATTCTTATAAAAGAACAACTAAGATAGCTTTAGTAATAATATTACTTTTAATAAGAGAACTATTTGCTTATAATATTTATTTTTATGAAAAGAACATGTGCGTTTTATACAGAAACTTCTAATAATTATTTGAAATATACTTTTATTTTATATATAAAAAGATAATAGTTTACAAAAATTAAGCTGTGAATAGAGATGCCAAGCCTTTTTTTAAAAACAATAACTCAGAAAAAATCACACACCACACAAATCAAGCCACGTTGAAAAAATTACTTATTGTAATGAAAATGTTACTCAACTTGAACCCGTTAGGCCATTGATGATATTTATCATAAAACCATCCACTGCGAATATTAATTTCTCATAGTATGTACTATAAATCAATATCTTAAAGAGTGTTTCGAAAAGGGAAAGGTTTTAATCCATCAATAGCATGTCATTAGTTATTTTTAAATTGCTTACCTTAAATATAACCTATTTAAAACATTGAATTATAGTACATTGCGTGAAGTTATGGCGTGGTGCAAAGCAATCTTAATCAGGCCAGTTGAATGATAGCTAAACGCAAAAGAAATTTTACATATATAATGATGAAAGCCCTCTTTACTGGTCGTTTGTTTGAACGCAAATTGCTAAAAGCTTGTATGCACTGCTCTTGATTTATTTTTTTTAAAGAGATCGATTATTATTTATTTCAAATTATTTATTTCAAATAATCAAATAACTTACAGTGATGGCGAGACCAGTATGCTAGCCTAGCAACTTCCTCCCTATGCCTTGCCAAGTTTTGGTTTTGACATCAGACACCCTCAGCAAACATTCGCCACCTTTGCTTTCCCCTGCCTCTTACACGACTCCGTTGGTCTAAATTTAACCACATCTTTAATGATCACCTAAATATAGCTTAATAGGGTTATTTCATGAAAACTTTTAGAAAAAATATTGCATTTGCATTTTGTTGTTCAAAAAAACGTATCTATAACCTACTATTTCAAAAAGGTTATCTCACAGACAGATTTTTAATAGATTAATTTTTAAAGACGAGTACTGAAGAAGATTTAGTAGGTTGATGTATTGATACAAACAATTGAATTAAATCAGAAAAATTATTTACACTAATTAACGACAACTATATAAACAGGCACCTACTGTTATTTTGAGCAGGAGACACCACTATGCTGGCACTGTCCAACGTCACAGTTTGGGAGGAAGGTGTGGTGGTGACTGGTCGGGTGTTGGTGGTTGATCGTGTGATGCAGGCGTGGTGGCGACTGGTCATGCTGTGATGGCTGGATGCAGTGGTGGCATGGTGACAACTGGAAGCGGTGGCGGAGGTTGCTGGAAGCAGGGGTAGCTGGTCTCATGGTGTTATCTGAAAGTGGTGATGAGTGGAGGCGGCTGGAAGCAGTGGTGAGTGGTGGTGTGATGGTCAAATAACCATTTAGAGCAATGACCATTCCAAAAAAAAATATCGTTTTTATTCTTTAAACTAAAACAAATATATAATGAAACTATAATAAATAATGATAGTAAATTTAATTAGCTCACAGATGGCAATTTATTTATCATTTTTACAAATTTATTTTATTGCCTAGCTTAAAACTGCCAGAAAAATAAATTTCATTAAATCGATTTTTGTGAAATTTCTACACCACCCAAGAGGTATTCACATGGTGCATTTTTTTTTATCATATAGTGTCCCCAACAGGTCTAATCTCCAGCCTCTGAGCTTGAGTTTCTCATAGTTCTACTAAAGACCTACTGCTTCAGTTGTGTATCAAAACAGTCCATTGAATCAGCTGCACTATCGTTAGAATGAGTTAAAATAAAAGGTTACATTCAAAATTCAACATTTAATAATTAATAATCATTATTAAATTAAAACTAGCAAATTCATATCTTAATAAATGAGGGGCGCATTAAAAATCTATATTACTATTATGGCAGACATATGTCGCCGCCTTTGTAGTTCCCTGCCCGGTCTTTCTTGGTCTACATTTAACAATAACTATATAACCTATTATTTCAAAAAGATTCTCACTGACAAATTATGGAATTTTTGGCTCCTCATAACTGCTTAAAGTAAAATTGTGATGAGAAATTTTCCACAAGACTAAAACAAGTTTTCCTATTTTATTTTTTAAATTTCAAACATTCAATGATCTACTTCAATGCAAAGCTCAAGGAGAGGTTTTTTAGTAGGACTCAAACAGTGGGTGTTCTTTAGTGGGACTGCAAGAAACTCAAGCAGTAGGTGTTCTTTAGTAGGACTGCGAGAAACTCAAGTAGTGGGTGGTCTTTAGAACTGTGATTACCTTTTGTCTTTATGGAGAGCATTTTCAACTCTTTCTATGGCCTCTTGCAACTTTGATTATTTTTATTAAGTCAGATATATTTCTTTGTGCTTGTGTTACCTCAATGATGCAGGTCTCCAATTTTCTGATAGCCATTACTGCAAGCTGCTGGAGACAAAGGTGCATCTTGTGAATCACTTGCAGAGCTGCAGTTTGGAATTGCTTGCTTTTCTGCATTTACTTGATCATCCAGCTCATCCATCCATTCAAATAAGTCAAACTTACAGAAACTTTGTGCTGAGGTTCCACAGATGTGTTCCACTGTGTTTCTTTCACTACCTGCATGATTGATTGAGTTTAAACTCATACAAAAAAAATTTTGTTTTATGAAAAATGTATGAATCAAATATTTACTATTTGGCATGTTGTGAATAATTTTAGCATATCAGCTATTTCAAAAATTTTGTCAAATCCCCAAAAGTGCAAGTCTAGCTCAAAAATGTCAATTTGTTGTCATGTAATTATTTCCCCTTTTTGTCAGAACTTTTGTTAGAAAAAATTTTTTGCGATAAATTTTATTACTTGAAATTTTAGGGAAATTTTTTTTTCCTTGTAGCCAATTTATTAAACTGGAAAAATTTTGTAAAAAAGTTACATATTTTAATATTATATCAAGAAACTGCGTTCTGACTAGTTTAATTGAGATTTTTTTTATGTCAGTAAATGTTATTTCTGTTAATTTAAAGCTGTTATGGTGCTGTCTTATCAAAATTTTTGATAAATTTGGTTATGTTATAGGATTATATTTATGCAAAGTTTGAAAAATTATTTTTTCACATTTTATGGTTTTAAAGGTGAACCTAAAGTCTGACCTATTTGAATTTTTGTGTTTTCAGATACTTTGTTAGTTAGCTTTTTAATTTCTTTCTTTTATGCTTGATGCCAGTTCCTTGCACTTATCAATATTCTGAATTGAATTTTTTCCTTTTAAAAGTGAAGAGACTAGTATGTTCGCTATGTATAAGAAAAACACAGGCATGTGTTAATCATACGTCTCACTTGCTCAGCTCAAGTATTTAGGCATGTGTTGTAACACATGCTATTTATGGTGTGCGATTTTTTCCATTTTTCTTTATTGTGCTTTTGGAGGACATATTGACTTCCATCTGATTTATTTGGTAAAATTTTTGTCTATTCATAATTAAATATATAAATTTTTTCATCTGCTTTAGTTTTTTTTTTATGAAATTAGTTTTGGAGCAAACAAAAAGGACATTTGATTCATAAAGTATAAACATGAAAGCCTAAATGCTTTATTTCTCAGTTCTAACTTTGTTCAATTGCAAATGGCGAAATTTTTTCTTCACCTCTTTATTTATGACGGCTGTAAAAGCGATATCTGTATCAGTTATTTATTTCATTTATTATGCATCTCCTTTTCAGCGAGTGTTTTTTAACTGTGTGTTGGAAATTGTATCCTTAAGTAAAAATTCACACCAGCCTGGTTCGTACTGAGAAAGATCAAAAAGAAACAACTTCAAAAATACTTTCGACATCTTTAAATTGATCTATAAAATATCTTTCATTTAAATAAGAGTACTTTAAGTTCATTACGTTTTTTATGGTTTTTTCTAATTAATCGTTTTTATTTCTTATTACCATAAAATTTCATCTTTTATATTCAATATACAGATATAATTTCAAAATAAACTTTTTATCCATGTTGCAAAAAAATACCCTTTTCTTTTAAATTCATTCACATTAAATTGTGTTATTAAGTTTAAAATCATCTGAGTTAAAAAATATGCATAACTTGAATATTTTTGTATTTGACCTTAATTATTCCAGAAGAAACTATAACTGAATTATAACTGAAGAGTTATAATCAAATTATTAAATATAGTGTATTCTAGAGTGTTTTATCCCAAAGAAAAGAGATTCGAAATATCTACCTTGATGCTGTTCATTAGAAAGCAACAGGTGTAAATTATTTGTCTCTCTTCTCATTTTCATTCTCAACAGGTGCAAAATTATTTTCATGTCAAAATTTGATTACTTAAAAATGAGTTGAAAGCTCCCTTACCGACATTAATAAATATTGTATACTTCTTATGAAATTCTTCACGCGGGAATATATAAATATCAAAATACAAATTCCTAATTCATAGATTTTTAGTGTATAATCAGTTTTATTTAAGAATATAGTTCAGCTGTAAAAAATGAAATACAGGAACAAAACAGCATACTTTCAAGATAGAGGGTTGCCATTTTTTACTATTTTTGGTTGTTATACAAAAAATTGATACAGTTTATATAAGAATCAAAAAATTGTAATGTACTTTAATGATTAAAACCTAGTTATTATGCAATGCAATGACGTTAGGACAAAAATTAGTGGATTGGATAGAAAACAAGAAGTTACTCCAGGTTTTAAATTTACATAAAAATAGTTTCATCCATTTTCATTTCATTTTATTAGTTAGTAAATGAAACAAAAATTGTTTCTTTTGTGTAAATTGTGAAATACTAGAAATGGCGCGTTTTATCTGTCGAATTACATTAGCAGAAACAGATATCATTTATTTGATAGCTCCACAATATTGTTGTGTTTGATATTGTGTTAGAGGTTGAGATTAAATGTTTATAAAATCAAAAGTTAATTTTTTCTATTTTCTGGTCAATTAAATGTAAGAACTAAAAGCAAAAAAAAAAAAATCGGTTGCAATATTACACAGCAATATAAATATGTTTTGTTGTTCTGTCTGTGTTAGTCAGAAATCTATCCGCATTGAGATGTCTGAAACGTTTACTTTTTGGTGAACTATTTCTGACTAGGTTTTGTGTGTTTAATTATAATTTCATTTACCTTATGGGTTTTATGTTCTAGATTTATAATGAAATTTAATATATGTTGAAATGTAGAGAGTTTCTACTACATGCACATGTTCTGCTAATTAAATGAAAAGAATTATCAGCTCAAATTGCTATTACTTTGAATGATGCTTTACCAACTGAGTTAAATGCTCATATTTGTTATGCTGAATTAATTTGCATGCAGGTACTTAAGCACAGAATATCTCCAATTTAATTACAGGGCTATCTAGAGTTAATCGCTAAAATGGTGCGTGTACACATATATGTTTTTGTTGTAGAATTAGCTCCTCTGTATTCTTATTTTAATCTGTTTCTAATATGATCTTTTTATTTTTATGAACAGGTTCCAATCTTCAACAAAAAAGAAGAAATCCTTAGTTTTTTATCAGAGTTTGATGTACCTATGTTGAAAGCTGTCTGGTTCATGAAGGTAAAATTCAGTACAGAATTATAAAGCTAATCCTTTTTAAAGTTAAATAAAGTTTTCAAATCTTTTTTCCTATGAGTTTTAAATGTTCAATATTTGTTCACAGTTAACATAGATTGATGATGTAATCTTATGATTAACTGTTTTTGTTCAAATTTAATGTACTCTTGTTTTAAGTATCCCGCATTTTCCACTAAGGATAATCAATTAACTAATTTGTTATAATTTGCAATCTTAAGGTTAATATGCCCTCATTACGTGTTACCTATTATTTGCTGATAAAAGTTTTTTCTCAGAAAGTTTAAGAATTTTCCTGTATTTGATCCTTTCTGTGATGGCTTCTTGCTATTTCTTGGTATTTTTTGATAAATTTTTTTTCTCGATGAAATATTAATCCTGACTTTTTAAATGTTTGAAAGAACATTTAACCTTAGCTATGCCACAGGTGCTTTAAATTTCCAAAGCTGCTGTGGAAAAATTCTTGGTTATTTTTTTGAGAATTTAAATTTTAGAAATTTGCAATACATATCATATGTGAATAGCTCCCTCTGTAGCCTTTAAGCAATAAACACATACATGGGTTAAAGTATTATTAAAAAATCTGGATTTGTTTTCATTGTAATTTTCTAAATCCTAATGTTAAGTGGCTAGATCTATTGTGACTTTTGCATCATTGGTTTTCTTCCTCTTTGCAATGAGGACCAGCATCCCACATTCTTTATTTATGATATTCTTTGGCACCAAATTTCTATGGCTTGGCTGGAATTTCAGATTTGGCCAGTATAGTTTTTTAATTGTTTTAATGTTTTATCCACAATATATATATATTTCATTTTTGTTTTTGCTTTATGAAAATTGCACCAAACTGAAAGATTAGATTGATAAATAGTAGGTTAGCGAACTAAGTGGTGCCAGAAAGTGAAATGTTTCAATACATTTTGTTAGCTCAAAGTAAACATTTGATTTAGTCACCAGAAAAGTCGGAATATGCATTGAAAAAAAGAGTGAATCTATTGCATTTTGATACTAGAGGTGAAAAACGTGTCACATGGTTTTGAAATGAGGTTATTTAGGTTTGCTGAAGAAAGCATTTTTTTGAGCTAAAAATAACATGGTTCGTAAAATGTGTTGAGGGAATTTGGCAGACCAGGTATATAGGATGGAAAAGTCAGAGTCGCAGGGTAGATATCATTAAAGATGGGTCAAATCATGATTGAACCACTTTGATTATTATTTGTTTTAGATCACCTATGCTCATCAGGTTGCAGCTGCCGAGTTTAAGATGAAAAAGAGAGTCAATCTTGACCCTTATCCAGGTATTAATTGTCTTAAAATATCTATTTATTTGTGATGTTATCAAGGTAAATTTTTTCATAACAAATGATTTCCTATAAAATATTATATCTAAATGTTATATTTTCATTATCATATGATACACAAATGCACTGGTGATCAAAAAAAAAAAAAATAGACTTTTCTGACCACTTAATCAAAAAATACAGCTTTTTTTTTACGGGGACTAAAAATTATGGTACGATACCTCCATAAGTTTTAGATATTTTTCAAATTCCTGCTATACACCATAGACATTGGCTAAAAATTTCAAAAATATCCATGGAGTGCCACGCAGTGCACATTTCATTTGAAAACAGATTTTATGGACCGCCCTGCGGTGTAGTCATCATGAAAGGGTTAAATGTAGGATTTATTTATTTAGCTCCCATAATTGAAAAGCTTTTGCATGCAAAGTTGTTGTACTCTAGGCAACTGTTCCAACCCATTCTGAATAACAAAATAATAAGAATTTGTGATTTGCGATGGAAAATAAAAATAACTAAGTTTAAAGCAGACCTGTAGAAATGAGTGGAAATATTCAGTTTTTGAATAAAATAAGTTTTGTAGCAGTTAGATTAGGAGTTATAGCTAAAGTGTAATTTGAAAGAAAAATTAGGGTTCGAATATGAAATTCTAACCAAAGATCTGGAATATAACCTTACACTCATACATACATGATAATTTGTTTGAATAGTTTTACTTATATCATTCTAATTTTAAATTCTATGGAATCTTATTTATTAATATAGCATGGTGGCTTGTTTTTTTTTTTTTGGTATTTACTCAAAGTAAGTGTGATTTTATTAGTTTCGGCCAACATATATTTCATTGTTAGAGAATTACAGTCTAAATAAATCGTTAAATTCTTCACACTTTTTATACCAAATATTAAAAATTTAATCTTTAGAATGGACACAAACAATCATTAAGTTTCTACGTGATCAACTGACCAAACTATCTGATTATTACACGCAACCTTACTTTAACCTTGGCCAAAGACTTTCTCCTGATGTTGAGATTGCGTCCAAGTATTGGAATTACGTCATTAAACTTGCAGAATGGATGTTACAGGTAGTTGGAAATATACAATTTAATAAGTTTCCCTAGTTTAAATTAAGATGATTCAATGTTGGCTGAAGTTTCACACTTTCATAAAGTTCTCAAAATCATTTTTTCTTCATGTTAAAATTCAAACTAATTATTACTCATTTCAAGTTAGATGTTTGTAAAAATATAACAAAATTGGCTTTGATTGATATTTTGTGGAGGCTCTGCAAAGGCTTTGAATTTCAGTTGGTTTTGAACCTTAAATTGCAATTTTTTATGAAAAAAGTTTTTGATTAAAAATAGGAATTATGTTTGTTGATGTTGACATGAAAGTCATGGGAGTTTCTTTATTAGTTGCTCCCTCAAATAAGTGCCACGCTCATTTTAGGGGCTGCTTGTTAGGAAGTCGTTTTATATGAAAAGAATAGTTATATCATTATGATCAATTATTATTATTGAAATAGCAAACTTCTTTTTTAAATTAGTATCTCTCTAATAAGTACCTTCCCCTGATAAACGCCTCCCTCTCATATGCATCTTCCTATGATAAACACCTCCATCTAATAAGTTCCTAGTTCTGATAAGTATCTTTCTCTAATGAGTTACCACTTATAGCACCTAATAAGTTCTTAAGTAAATTATGAATAAATTATTCTAGGAAGAACTGCTAGATAAACATGAGTTTTTCAATTGGCTTATTGAATTGATTGATAAATATAAAATGAACAATGACGATACCCTACTAAAGCATATCCTGCCACTTGTGTTGTATGTAAGTATTTTAATTTTTAATCTAACACATGGTATTTCACAATAACTTAATATTTACTATTTAATGTAAAACTTGTTTTTAACTAATCAGAAACTGCTTATAGCTCAGATATGTTTTGATTCTGCTAATGTTATGTTATAAAATTTAACTCTGATAAATATATATATAAGTTTTTGTCTATTTTTTTATATTGTATCTCAATTTGATAAATTTTTTGCTGTTTTTGAACATTTTTGACCCATACAATTTAGGAAAATTTAGGAAAACAAAAACAATACACAATTAATTATGCAAAATGATCAATTAATTATTCAATCAATATATAATTGGTCAATCATCATAATATTATCAGATATAGAGTTAATATATGTAAAAAACTATACAAATTACAATAGCACTCTGTAACTGTATTTTTGACGCTATTTGGGAATGCATTTCACACCTGTAATTAAAATAGTTAAAAAAGTTACGCGACAATATGCTTGCTTTAAATAAGTCGAAATTCTTTGACTTGATCTAGTGAGTCTATGTCAGCTTGCATTTAGCCTCTTGGATCACAGCACAGGTAGTGAGTGTGCTTTGAAAAATCATTTTTTAGGATCTCCGACTAGGTCAAGTGATGGATTATTCTTAAGTTTTTCACAATGTTTTCGATTCAAACTAAAAGAGTGCTGTCAGTTTTTTAAGAAATCCATATTGCTCTACTATACCTACCTTTATCTACTTTTATGAGCGAATTTTAGAAAAAGCTTCAGCAACATATCATGTTCACACAAAATTTAACATTTTAATATTTGATCAAAAAAAAATGAAGTAAGTGAATCTTTTTAAAATTGAAGCTACGTGATCATAGAAGACATCATTTGAATAATGTTCTTATTTGCTAACAATCCTCCTTCTTTGGCTGTTTTTGGCAAATTTTTTATGTCAATCTAATATTTTATGCTTATCTAATTTATCAAAATTGAGTTATAGGATCTTCTTAAAATTTAATAATGTCTATTAAAATCATTAAAAGCATCATTTTTCATGAGGAAAACTTACTTAGCAACATCTATTTTTCATGTTTTTAGCAATTTAAAAAAATTGGTTCCATGGGTCTTTTTTAAAATTTGATCAAGTTATGTGACAATCTAAAGTATCATATGAACTTTTTCTTCACAATGTTTTTTTTTTTTTTTTTTTGAGTTACCATGGTAATTTAATAATTAGCTTTATTATAGGCCTCCTAGGAAAGTCAAAGGATTCTTATAAATTCACCCATTTCCATTTATCTGTTTTTAGCACTTTCTCTCGGTAACCGTTCAATATGGTTAGACATTTTAGGCCTAAAATCAATATTTTAAAAAAAATTTTAAAATACTTTTCTACACTTAATCAAACGATTAGGTCTATCTGCTACATATGCTAACAGTAAATGATTTTGGCACGTCGGCCATTATAAAGTGATTGTTATTTTTTTAGTTTCAACCCTCATATGTTTAATAGTAAGTATGCTTAAAATACATCAATTTAGGGCAGACATTAAGGCATAGATCAACCAATTTCAGAAGTTTAATACATCTGTAATTACATATTTTAAATCTTCCTAGTATGAAAAGCTTTTTTAATGCTAATGTTATGGCTCTTTGGCATAATTTATTCTAGCACTTGGAGACAATTCTTTGTAGTCAAATCTTAGCAAGATCATTGGCCACGTATTGTATTCAAAAGTTGAATTGTTTAAACCAATCTGCAGAGGTTATGAGGGAAACAAAAGAAGGAAAAACAAATATGACGTAATTTTTATTTTTTATCCTCAACTCTGTATTAGAGAGATTTTGTAAAATGCAGATTTGTTTTTATTAAAAAGGTGATTTATTTTTAGAACCTGCTTTTTTTTCTTCAGGAAATATAGGCTCTTGGCTAAGTTAAATTTAAATCATAACAAAAAGGATAGTGGAATTTTATTTTATTTTTATAAATTTCTTTAAAGCCAAATTCAAATCAATAATAATTTATAGAAAATAAAACCATGAAATCATTCTCAATAGAAGTTTTTTTTTCTTGTTTTGTATTGCTTTTCGAAGTATTTGTTACAGCACTTCTTATCAATTTGTATTCAAATTTTTGCAAGAGGTTGTAGTTTTATATTTTACCAAGATGTACCAATATATTACAATATTTATAAATGGGGCTTGGCATTAAACAAATTGAAAAGTTAAACGATACTTTTTTTTCCTCCAGTTTTCTAGATAGAAGGTTCATGATAAATCGTTAAAAAACAAATAACAGGCATGCCTGTTATGAAATTGAAAGTGTCTAGGCATTTTCAATTTCATAACAGATCTTAGCTTTGTAAATTTTACACTAAAAGAAATAAAGTCAACGTTATGGGTTTTTCTACAATGCTTATTATTTCTTAACTGTGCAAATTTTAGCTCCTATCAGGAACGCATCCAGAATTTTTTTGGGAAACTGTTTTTACTCTTGTTTACCTTTTCACTTAGTTCAGTGGCTCCAAAATTTTAGAAAATGACATTTCCAGATTGACTTAAAATGTACTTCCAGCATTTTTATTATCATAAGCTTGCTGATTGAAAACCTTAATATTACGAAAAAAATTTCTGCCGCTATAGTGGCGATTTTTTATCCATTATGAAAACTTGCTATAAAAATACTTGTGAGTATCACGCAGTCAACTCAGATCAGAGCAACATGGGGGACAATAATGCCAGTGAACCCCAAAGACTAGAAGAATCTTATCTTGCAGCAATGAATGTGGGGGAAAAAATTTATATAGTGAGCCCCAAACACTAGAGACAGACAAGCCTGCCTTTATCTTTACATTGCTATAGAATAATAACTTTTCAGTTTCTCTGCATTGAATATTCTTTTATTGCAAAATTTTCGTCTCTAAACTATCAATCAAAATTATTATTTTTAGGTTCTTAAAAATAAAATTTTGTTAGCGCTCTTAAAATGTTTTTCTTCTGCCCGTTAATATTAATTAAACGAACCAACTTTAAATAAGAACGAAACGAAATAAAAATTTTATAAAAACAATGTCAACTTGATTTACAAATTATTGTTTGTGAAAATCTTTATGTAAAACTATTTAACTCTCAAGGTGCTGATCTCGTCTAAAGACACATTCAGTAAAAAAAGACAAATCCTATAATTTATATTATTTTTCCCTGGGCCGTTACAAGACATAAGTTTAGTTCTCAATTATTCAGAAATACTCTTTAGATATTTCAAACATAATTTATGAGTTCTATAGCATAATTAATTAAAAAAAAATTTTGAGTTAGAAAAAACAAAATGGCAAAAATAAAATTTTTTTTTGTATAGCTGTAATTTTTGTTAGTTAAATCATTTCGAAAATGAAGGATAAACACTTTATCACAGTATTATTAGGTTTGTTACTTTGGTTTTAGTTATTTGCAAAGTTGCATAAGTCTTTTAAAAAACAAATTCTTTTGAAATTGTTCAAAAGTATGTCAACTTATGATAGTGAAACTACAGTACATACAGATTGCAAAAAAAAGAAAAAGAAGAAAGCGCGTATCGTTTGTGAATTATTTTTACTCACGGTAAACAAAAAAATAATAAAAGGCATATTTACACATATTTAACTTATAATTTCAAAAATCGGTTACATGGAAAAGCTGGTCGTTACGCGACTGCGTAATTTAAAAAATGCCGACAGCGCTCCAGAAAATTGCCTTCATGTTAAGACACACTAGTCCCAACGAATCATTGAACCAGAATAATTTGGAAGCGTTGCCCGATAAATGTTTTTGTTGAAAGAACCATCGTTAGTATAGGGGTGTCATCAGCAGTGGTGTGTTTTAATGACAGACTGAGATATTTAGAAAAACTGTTTTGGGAATAAAATATGGATGCTGGTGTTTTTCTCCAAAATTATTGTATTAGGGTGGCTGAGATGGAACTGCAGTGCAGCACACCTGTAAAATTGAGACGAAAAACATTACGTGTAATTAGAAAGGGTTTTTGTGAGAAACATAAAGCAGCAGAGGTACCAAGTTATATGCGTACCAAGTTATTTTAAAAGATATTTATTTAATTCTTTTTTTCAAATGCTATTTTCTTATAATGACATATAGGCTGGTGGCAAAGATTTCTCAGGAACCACAAATGCAGTTCATCTAAAATTTTGTATACTTATTCAAAATAATTTTATCTGTTATTATCACCAAGAATTTTTGAAATAAAAAAAGTTTGAAATTAGTTATGGATAATTTTGTTTACCCAATTTTTTCCTAAATAAGCTAAAATGCTATAAATAGACTACTACTTAGCTTTTGATAGGTAGTTAATACATAAGAAATCATTAACCAAAATTTCAAATAATAATGTATCGTTCCTCAGAAAAGCCCGCCGCTAGCTTCGTATTTTTTGGACTGTCGGGGCTTGTTAACTAAGCGCGTCATTAATTTTTTTTTTCATCTTTTTAAGTTGGACTTTATAAGTTGAACACATAAAAAGTAAAAAAACCTCGTAGTCGAACATCATAAGTACCTTTTTTTTAAGTTCATGGTGATATCATAAACTTCGTTTGGCTCTACATTGTTGAAATCAAAAATGCATGTTAAAGGAACTTTTTCTTTGATTGCAATAATACTAGGATATAAGTATAAGTCTGAAATTGGATGATGTACAAGCAACTTTGAGATAAGATCAAAAATTGGGGCCAGTCATGGCTGAATACACGATTTTTATTTTATAAGCAACGGTACTCATTTTGGTAAGTAAATTAAGCAACACCAGTACTGAGAGCCTAATTGGTTAAGCAACTGAAAATAATGTTATGCTTCAAATTACCCTCCATAAATAAATACGTATTGTAATAACTCAGCTTCAACAGTAAATAAATAAGTATAAACACTTAAACTTTATAATCATATGTATATTATTTACGATTTAAGAAGACATGGCATTGCGCATTTATTTATATACGTGTGTTGATGATTGAAACTGAAGACCTTACATTGCATATCAATTTAATACAGCACATGTTTCAAGTCGTGTAAACTTGCATTTAGTTTAACACCCATTTAGCTTATTATGAGAAAACGAAAGCAGTCGTCGTTGTTAAATTTTAAATTTACAAAGAAAGTATGGCATCGAGGAGAAATTGTTGATGTTGTGTCGCCCGCAGTTGAAAAAAAATGCATTCTTGCATTAATTGCAGAAAGGAATTCAAAACACCACAAGCTCTTTAAATGCATAAACACTGGTGCAAAAACCCTCTTCACTGTGATGCTCCCGAATGTCCTCCAATTAATCTCAAAGGAAAGAATGACAAAACAAGACCAGAAAAGATCAGCTTAATTTTGAACTCGGTTGTTCAAAAACTTATAGTAGATGTAGAAGCAAATGAACTTGAACTACCTCCTAACAAGAGGATAAGTTACACAATCAAGAGGAAAGTTGAAGCTTTGAACGATCTGAATGATGGGATGCAACAAGCAAATGTAGCACGGAAACATAACATGCACAAAAGTATGATTAGCAGTTGAAAGAAGAAGGAGGACACCATTTTTGAAAAAGCTGCGGAGTCGAATCGGTCAAAGCTGCTTACAAAATGTCGCCATAGCGACAAACACAAAACTCTTTTCAAGAAGCTCTTCGAAAAATTTAACGAAGCACGTAGTAAAGGACTTACAGTAAACTT
>JAUZNK010050399.1:0-16011 GCA_035046665.1 Euphysa ruthae
GGTCGTTAGTAGAGCTATATTTGGAAGATGGTGAAAATCGTAAAAACACGAAAGTTTTTTGGATAGAAAGGGAAAGAAATTTGAGGCTTTATTTTCATGAATACAGAAAATAATACAATATTATTTGCAATTATCTGTAATTTTTATCTACTTAATTTCTTAGATTAATCTATTCTCGATTAATGTGATTCTCAAGATGAGAATGGTTCACAACCACTTACATTGGTTCACAAATTTGGCAACATTCTGAGAATTTGAAACATATATTAGCCGTACAGGAATCTAGAAAACTCATTTGAATCGACTATTACTTGAAATTTTGGTAAATCTATTTTGGTAAATTAACTTTGTGCACTTTTAGTCAATATAATCAATTGCTTTTGTCCATTTATGATCAGGTATCACCATTCAAAAAAACCAGTATAAATTTTTCAGGCTGGCTTGTGATGAAAAGTTCATCCTGGTTCAGTTAAACCTGGCAGAAGTAAAAAAAACTTAAATGTATTATTCCAGGATTTAATTTGACCCTGTTTGTCGGCTAATCATTTTTGCATGACCTGAGACTAAGAAAAAGTGGTTATTTTCTTTAAATGTGAATTTTTTGACTCCTGGAAGGATCTGGAAATCCTACAAAGGCTCAAATGATAAATTTTAAGTTTAAGCATAAAAAATAAATAAAAAAAAAATTTGAAAAGTAATTATAGAGAGAACCGCAGCTGAGTTAATTGGAATTTTCAGTAAATTTTGAGGAAATAAAATTTGCTATGGGATAAATGCTTCCAGGAATGATATTGTAGTGATTTTTTATATTTTGAGAGGCTGTGAGAAACACTCAAATTTCTCTAAAGAAATAAAAAAATATTTATTGTAAATATTTCTTTTAAAAATTTCTTTTTAGTTCACATTCATCAGGTAGCAAGCCCTTGTCTAATTTTTTACATGTGGAGATATGCAGCGTATGATTTTTGATAATAAATGGTGATAGCCGATTCTTATAATAAAACTTATATTATAAATATAATTAAGCCAATTTTACTGAACGACGCATTTATAACAGATTTATACATTCACTTGGTTCCAGTACAACATAAATTTATTTAAAGAATTAATTCTTTCAAAGAGGGTTTCCTAAAGTGGAAAATTGTTCATCAATCATAATTTACCCAACAGTTTTATCCTAGGTTTCAGCAAACCCTATTGTATCTAGGTTTATCCTGGTGGGGTTTGGGTATCCCCAGCAGAATATTGACCAGTCCTCAACAAACCACAGCTATTTTGGTGAATTCCAATGACTTATTAACATTACAGACATTTCAACTGAATTGGAAAGCAAAATAATAATAGTTTCTGTTTTCCGTGCATAAATATTACAGTTTTATCCTAGGTTTCAACCCCCAACTCCTACATAAAATGAAGGTCCACCCCAAGGTAAACAGCCAACCCCCTGAAAATATATAGTTTGGACCCTCCAATTTTTAGCCCCATCCTATGCTGGAGTGGGGGTGAAACAAAATATTTCAAATCACTTATCACCTTTTCGCATATTTTTTGAGATTGGCTTTGTCCTGGAAGATTTCTGGATGATCTTTCAATATATGATTCTCATTTTCAACATGATCTTTGATGGAAAGAGAAGACAATTTAGATTCTTGACAAATTACATTTAAATTTTTTGACTTCCTCTTCTCCAAATCAGCTAAGTTCTCCAGATTTAAAAGTTCATCAAAGTCTTGATTGTGGTATAGTAGCTTCAAAATCCAGCTGGTTGTGCGCAAACACTTTCTTTATTTCCTCCCTATTGTTGATAAAATCTTCAACGGTGACAATAATGCTTTTTCGCCATTGTGTGACAAATGTTTCTTCTGTTCTTTGGTAGGGAAATACTTTTTTTAAAACAGCAATGCTTACATTCAAAGCAAAGAATTTTTAAAGTCCAAATTATCAAATAATTTCAGGATGTTTTAAATAATGTGTTTTAGGCTTTAAATTTGTATTAGGAAATATTGAAACAAACTTGATATGGCTATCAGTCGAAGATTGAAGAACAACAAGATCATCATGGACAAGTGAGGTATTGCAGAGACCTTCTATTATATCTAAAAAGTCACAAAATAAACCTGAAGTGACATGATTGAGATTAAATCAACAATAAGAAATGGCAGTAGATAAAGAAAGTTACACATCTCGCATGCAGCCTGCTTCAAGCAAAATGTACTTATTAACTTAGTAGTAATCACTTGAGGTTTGTTAGCTTTGTCAAAATCAGAATAAACAAAACTAATAATTCTTTCATTCAATAACTCTGAAGAGAATAGCTTTTTTCGAACAAAGTTCACTATTATCATTGACACCAAATCAACCGCAAAACCCTCAAACAAATCATGTCCTAGATCGGTGGAAAACCCATTATTACACGAAAATAATCAAGTTTGGAAAGACTTGATCTGTTTTTTATTCCATAGAGAAACATTTTCAATGGCAGTGATGTTTTTATCATGTCCGGCTTTAGTTGAAAATATTTGTTGTCTTTAAAATTACAGAAAGACCCAACTAAAGCATATGCAGTAGCATTATCTGCTACAACCATGGATAATGTGCCATAAAAGTGGCCATCTAAATCCAGGCTAATTCCAATCCGTTCAAGTATTAAAAAATCACTAACTGAAGGCTTTAATGATAACCATAACTTTTAATAAAACGAGCAGGGCAAAGCAGAGCAAGTTGTATATCCGAAAGCCAGGAGCGATATTGAGAAGGTAAGTTCCCTAAAATCCAGACACTTTATACTTCACGTTCTTGTTCCCAAGTTGATTTACTGCATTAAATTTGTCATGATCCAACACAATTCATGAAATAGAGTTATTATTATTTAAAGATAATGGGTTAGCTCTGTAAAAAGAACCATCTTTGGATTCCGTTAGTCTAATATCAATTAAAGTATAAAGGGTACAAACTTTGTTTAAAACGTCATCACTTATCGACTTATAATAACATTTAAAGTTTTGAGAATATCTGAATATTATCTGGTTTTTTCCTGTTATTCATACCAAGAGTTGCTTGCACTGGTTCAATATAGTTTTCTTTTATATTTTTATGTGTTCAGTAAGTGATTTTTTACCACTAATTTTTTCTAAATTTTCCTACATTCCATATAGGCGTATGTCTCGTAGTTTAAAATTTTAGATTGTTAACTTTTATTGACCTGAGAACTCCCTTCAGGTGTGAATTACGATTACGGTTAAGGAGAGTTAAAAACTTTTCATTAATAAACAAGTTACCTTTGTTGCACAGTAATAACTCTCTCGCAATTCTAACAAAAGGTTTGCAATCAATTCATCAAAGCCAAATGCATTTTCATCATTATCTTTTTTCTTTAACTTTCGAAATTATTTGTCACGAGAATTTATCGGTGACATCTATGATGACAGATACATTATAACATAATATTTTCAAGTGCCCCACCTCCATCAGTACAAAAACTGATTTTACCCCAGGCAATGAATTTAATCAAACTCAGATTTGAATCACTGAAATATATAAAATTTCAAGTGGTGCTTCTTTTATGCAGAGAAATTACATTCAGATCCTGTAGGAATATTTTGTAATTTTAAAGATCATTTTGAAAGTGAACTTGGTCTTTGTCAACTGTTGATACAAGCTATATTTTTAAATTTCAGTTAAGAAATCATTATGAAATTTTTATTGATTTCGTGTTCAATAATTGTAATTATGTTTTTGCTGAGTCTATAAATATTTATAATATTATAATGTATAATATTTAATATTTATATTTATATTTGCATAAAGTATTAAAGTATTAAAGTGCTTGTCTCATAAGCAAAACGACTATTAAGATTATTTAAAATAATGAGCAAGAAGAGAGTGTTTTGTTAAATCTAGTTTGAGTGTTGTATAATGAATTATCTGTTTGTTGTCTTGAAATTTTATTGGTCTTGCACATTTGTCCAAATTTAACCCAAACTTGATTTATTTTTGTTGTTTTATTTTAAAAACTATACAAATTTTTCAATACTTAGAAAATGCTTCTACGCATGATTTTATCAGACTTGGACCCAGTCAAAAAATGTGTCATGTTTTTTCAATAAGCATGTTTTTAATTCTGCTTGCTGTTATAGTTAAATGGTATTTTTTTCCGTACATTTTAACAAACTTTTAAACTGTATATGTTTTTATTTTTTTGAGTTTGTTTTAAAATTTTTTATTTTCTTTTTTACTTTGTTATTGTACTGTATTCCATTATCAAAACTATAATTTTTTTATAAATTTATTCATTGTCAAATTGTTCTATTCCATTCTGTTTTTTTTTTTTTTCATAAAAATAATCCTTATTTGTGGTAATTTTCAGGAGAACGCAAAGAAAACAAATAGTATTTTTAGACGTTTTTATAAATGAAATCGTTTTTGCCACATGGGCACATATCTGAAACTCTTGCTGTCTAGCAGCAGGTTCTTTGCAAGATTTTTTTAAACAAAATTTACCTTTTTTTTCTCAAGGTTGTATCTATAAGTTGTAAGTAATTGTTTGAAGTTAATTTTTAAATGAAGACATTTAATACAATTTAAGCATGTTTTGTTGCACAGCAAAGAATTCTTTCTGCTCAGGTAGTTAAAAGCCGTAATTAAATAGACTATAATTTCACCGGTATGGACACGTTCCTAATTTTTTTTTATTGTCCAAAGACCGTTGATGATAGCTGACTTATACAGTCCAAAAAAACTTTTTCTGGGTTTTATTTTTTAATTTGGTCTTAAATTAAATGAATTAATATAAGTAGTTAATTAAATTATATATATATATATATTTTTTCAATTATTTTTTTCTTTTATTTATGGTTTTGGCATTGCAAACCATCTGGTAGGGGATTACTTTCAATACTTTATATTTTTCTTTAGATTTTGACAAAGTTTTAATAACAGCTAATAATACCACACCAAAAGAAGGGAGTGCATTTTCTGTTGATTGTAATGCTGCATCAAGTGCTGAAGTAACATATGAAATCCTACACGAAACGAAAAAAGTGAGTGCAGCTAAAACGTACTTGGTAGCTTCAGCAAACAGAACAGATTCTGGAAAATACACTTGTAAAGCACAGAATAATCTTGGAGGTAGTTCTGCAGATATTTCTATTAAGATTTTATGTAAGTATTTGGCTTTTTTGGTTTTAAGTTTGAGTTTAAGGTTTCGTAATCCTTGGGCTTAATGAGATGTTTCTATATAAAGAAAAAAAGTTTATATATATTACGTATAAAATAATTTCTGGAGGCGTGCAGAAGTGTGGGTGCACGATTGTGCACCTTAAACGGCCAGAGCTGATAAGTTTTCTTTTGTTAAATAATTTAACAAAAGAAAAATAATGCTAAGCTTGGTATTTTATAGTACTCAAAAAAAATTTTTATTTTTTTGTTTTTATTTTTTTAAGTTGTATTGCATCATAAACAATTGCTAGATAGCTTCAATAATAACTTGGCAGAAGCAAATACAAATACAAATACAAATACAGTTTTTAACTTTTCCTATTTTACATTTCATTAAAGTTTGTGATAATAAATAAAACTAATATTTTAATATTTTTCACATAATTGAAATCGTTGATGTTGTCTTTTCATGATGTCCTAAACAGTTTTTTTTTTATAATTTAATGGCTTTAGAAAGGCCCCGTTAAAATTCTAAAGGATTTTAAGCCTTGATTTGCCGTCCTCAAAATTGTATAGTATTTCAATGTAATAAAAATTCTTTGGCTCTAAGTTGAGAAAACGTTGTATAAAAGTGCTGTGTATTTTTGTGTATTTATTTTATTTTTTAAGATATTGACAAGCCTGTTATCAGAGTCATTAAAGGTTCTTTAAAGCCCAGAGAAAATACCTTGCTGTCTTTATTTTGTGATGTAACTTCAACTAGCTTACCAAGTCAAACACCTGTTGTGACTGCATGGACTTTTAATGGCCAAGTTGTTATAGACCAAACTACCATTAATCTACAATACGAAAATGTTGAAAGAAAAAACGCTGGGGTTTACAAATGTTCTGCTAGTGCTGCTGGTATATCAATTTTTTCAGATGGGATAACTGTGCAAGTACAATGTAGGTTCATATCATTTAAAATAACCTTTGCCCTTCAGTATATTAAGCGGACAAGATGTTTTGAAATTTAATGGGTGTTGTTTAGGTTCTAAATTTAAGGAATTTTTTAGGTGTGAGGAGAAGCGGCTATCCAAAATTATAAATTAAATAAATAATAATAAATTATAATGTTACCTTGTTATTATATATTTAAATTACCTCTATTTATCATCTTGAAATTTAGCATAATGATCTTAATTTATCAAAGTGATTATATATTTGTCATTTCAGTCATTAATGTCGTCCTTTTCAACAAATCTATTAAATTTTAAGTGACATGTTTTAAATGAATCAAATATTTAGAAAGCATTATATAATGCTACATTTTAAAATTAAAAAAAAAAAAAATTAATTTTGAAATGTTTTCTACTTTTTTTTTTTTTTCTGTTAATAAATTTTTTTTTTTTTTAAATCTGTCATTTGATATTCCAATACTTTACGCTAAATTGAAGTTAACTTATTAAGAAGTTTAGAGAAAAAAGGGGTTGGTAAAATTCCAGTAAATTATATATCAAAACACACAGTATATTGAAATAACAATGTCAATGTCAACGTGAAATAAAAAAATGAAATAAAAAAATGTGATTTTATTCCTTAATTTCTGTGGTTTTTACGGTTGAGTTAAATAAAAATTAAAAATTTCTAAGAACCAAAGAAAATTATACAAGGAAGGAAATTTTTGGTTCATTTTGCACTTTTTTAAAGAAAATTTAAATTGTTGTCTTCTCATACACAAGATGTGCTATTAAGATAAGAATCATACTTTATTTAATAAGGTTATTCACGGATTTCATTTTAGTATAATAATAATAATAATAATAATAATCAACAATATCAATATTATATATTAATATTAATATTAACCAACTTTAAGGCCTGATTAGCTTTTCTAAAACAAACAAAAAAAGAAAAAGTTTATTGCTTGGTTAGAGTGCTATCCTTAAGCTTTTTTTTCTGAGTTTTACGCACATCACTTATATTGATGTGCTTTAAATTGGTTTCTTTGAGGATGAGTTTGACCCGCTCCTTTCTTAACTGCAATAATGTCCTGATGATTAAACGTTCATCTCTTTTGTTGACATTTTTTGGACACCCTTTGTTATTCTTCCTTCCATCAACTGGATTGGTTGTGATGGTGGTAGTGGCGTTGCGTTATATGATTCGTTCTCAGTGCTTCTTGTATTTATTACAAAGTTCTGGGTATCTGACTCCACCCACTTGGTGCAAAGTGCTTAGAAGGATACTCCTCATGTCAATTTTCTGATATTTTCTTTTTGTTTCCATTTTGTTTTGTTTGCTAAGAATGAATAAACAAAAATTTATTGTTACATTGATATTGTGTTTATGGATCCTGATAGAAATTCTTTCATGCATACAATTTTTGCAATTTTAGTTTTATGTACGTAGACTTTTTTAAAAAAAGAATTGTTTTATTGTATTGATTGACCGTAGCTATATATCAATACATCACATCTAAAGAAAAATACCATTTAGCACTTGGAAGCATTCCATGTATATAAAAAAGCATAAGCAATCAAATCAAGCAATTCAAAATGTCTAAGTCCACACACACCTCAGACAATCAGTAACCTTATATTTTGGCAGTATTTTTTAGCTAAAATACGAATTGATACTAGCGGGATGGAAAAACTTGTTTAGCGCCTTAATTAAATTTATTGATTGTAGACTGCAACATTTTCCTCAGCAGTTTTGGAATGTTGAGGGTATATTTGAGGGCTGAGTAATATATCACACTAGTTGTATACCCACCAAGATTTGGCTAACTGGTGCATATAGCATTTGAAAAGAAATTTTAAAAAGTAAAAAGAAATCTGTCGCATTTGAGTACTCGATTATATTAACACGGAGCCAACAAATAGGTTTTTGAGCTAATTTTTAATAGAAGGGCCCACTGGTTTGGTAAAATTTGCTATCTTCAGAAAGTTGAAAGAAAAATGTAAAAACAAATTTGGAGGACCAGGGCATTGATCCCTGTACCTCTGACATGCTGCTAAGTGAGCGCTTTACCATTTGAGCTAAACCTTATTAACAAAGTATGTTAAAAAAACTATTTATTTTTTTGATATCCTTTTAATAGCCCATTGTTTAAAAACAACCAAGAAAAAACTTTATTATTGTTATGAATGTTTAAAATATCGATATCGTTCCATCGAGTCGTTTTCTGCTCTTTTTATGGCAGTTGCCATAGCAGCGACCAATGAAAATGCTTGATTAAAAAGTTTGTAAAATACTATAAGAAATACATAAAATTTCAAAAAAGGGAAAAAAATTTTTCTTTCCTAAAAATTTTATCAAAAGTTATCGAATTTTTCTTTTATTTTTGGGTAAAAGAAGAATAAAGAAGGACAGAATATTTTTCTAGGTTATCGATCAAGCGTTTTTCTTAACTTTATGTTTTAGATGCTGCTGAGAGCATAATGTTTATTATTGTTATTATTATGTTTATTTTTCATTTATTAGATGTTGCTGAAAACATTGTTTTAACCCCTAGTAAAAAAATTGTTGAGGTTGAAATCAGCAAGAGGATTCACACTGTAGGTTGTTTTTCATCCAACCTTGGTGTGCCATTATCAAAGGTTGAATGGATCAATACAAACACAAATCAGACAATAGTGGCATCAGCACCAGGAAAAAATATTGCATACTTAGTTATCAATCCTATATTGAGAAATTCTAGCGCCATATATATGTGTAAAGTATCAAACACTGCTGGGATGATTTCAACTAACTTCACATTTGTGGTACTAGGTAAGTTAGCTAGCTATTTCATTACACACAAAACATTTACCGTTGTTGATGACTGAAATTTATAAATCAACCAATCACATGAGTCCATAACTAATTTAAGATATCTTTGAAATATGTATCGTATATTTTTATAAGAAATTTTCTATTAAATTTTCCTCTCACTCTTTCTACCACGTATGGAACAAACTCATTCCAGTTTAAGGGCTTATTTGGAATACACTTCTAAATTTTATTAAAATTTTTGCCTCTTTCCAAATTTTTAAATGTTGAATTAAAGAGTGGGAAGGTTAAAGATTTTTTTTTTTATTTATTTGCAAGAGGTTTTATTTAGAACTTATATATATGAAAAATTAAAAAAATATATTTGTTGGTTTGTGTTAGTGTTTTTAATATATTATATTGTAATCAACTTTGTATGTGTCACCAACATTAAATAAATAAATGAATGAATGAATGCAGATATGTATAGCTTTGTCATTGATAGGAACAAAATGTTACAACGAGCTTTGTGAAAAAGTTCTGATGAATGATGCATTGTTAAATTCTGCACCAAGTTAGAATGCAATGAATTTTACCCACATTTCTGCCATTTTTTTTTTTAGAGACCAGATAGCAAAACTACGACTGACATTTTTTTTTACACAAGCAGTCATGGGTTCATTAATTCAGTTTTGTTTTCTGTCAGTTTTTTCTTCTCTTCATCTTTTTATTCATATTTTCTAGTTTTTAATCTATTCGATATTTTGCATGAAACCAAAAGGTAAATGAGAAAGATGAAGTGAATACATAATTAAAATATTTTTAATTTACTGAGAATGTCACCCATCTGTTTATTTTTTTTTACTCGCTCACAACATCGTCATTTTATGATGCAGATATAACATTTTAAAATTATTCTCAAAACCCTTTCATTTATTTTTTTGGAATTTTGCATGAAGTCAGGAGACATCTTCTAAACTATTTGGCCGTCTGTCTGAATATGATATTTTTTAGTATGAGATATAAAAGTGATTATTTTTGAATCTTTTTTGTTTCTTGAAAACAAACTCTGTGAGTTTGGATAGAAACTCTAGATGCTTAAAGTCAGTAGCTGACCTGAAAAAATACTTTTTCTGATATTGACATTTTTAATTGGCACTTCTTCCAGCTAAATTTATTGTTACAGACTCCATTTTAAAGCAAGCGTTAGAAATATGTGTTTGTTTGACTGTTGATGATAAGGTTTTATAGAAAAAAGGTTTTACGGAGTTGTACGCCGAATTTAACCCAATGCTGTTATTTTTCTATTAGAAAAACCTGACGCGCCTACTCTTAAAGTAGTGTTGTCCACTCCAGTGTCAATTAACATTAAATGGAACAAACCTTTTGATGGAAACCGGCCTATCACTGGATATAATGTTACTTATCATGAAACAGATGCACCACAGAAGAAAAAAATAGTTCCTTTAAAAAATGTTACAGATTACAATGTTGTAGGATTGAGACCAGCTGTCATGTACACTTTTTATGTGATTGCAATCAATAGCATAGGTCATAGTAATTCAAGCAATGTTGTTCAATCTATCACAGGAGATTCAGGTTGGATGATTATTTTTTAAATTATACAATCTGACCATTTAATATTAAACATTAAGTAAATATAGCTTTTTTCTTTGGAAAACAGGCTTCATTGAATGACTGAAATATATTTAAATACTTTAAAGAAATAATTTTTCTGGATGCAAAATTTCTCAAAGAGTTGAGAACTTTGCAAAGTATTTTTTAGTAATTGCGCCATTTTTAATGTAGAAATATATCTTTTTCTTTGACTCTTGGTGCAGCCAAAATGAACCCTTTTAACTTTTTTATGTCTGTATATTTTTTTCTAGAACCTTTTTTTAATTTGTAATTTGTATGAAGCTGTAAGGGAAAGCAATTGACAGTTTTTTACCCAAATAAACCCACTACAGATTTTTTAGACTTAAAAACATTATTTTAGTAATTTTTTTTCTGAAAGGCAATAGAGGTCACTTTTTACCACATCATGTTTGACCACCTTCCAAAAACTCTCATTATCCAAGACTTGAAATAAATTGGGTCAAAAAGATGACACTTTTGAAATTTTTTACCCCATATGTCCACCTGCTGAAAATTGTTGTTCTCAGGTCATAAAATTTGGCAGAAAAACAAAATAAAAAAAAAAATAAGAAAAGTTTTTTTGAAATTTGTTTAAAAATTGTTTTGCGATTCCTCATCAAAAATCTGTCAGGCGTCACAAACAAATTTGCTGTAATTATTTTTTTCTTTTGACATTGAACTTTCTTTTGAACCGCTATTTAAAAAAAACTAATTTATTTATTTTTTGTTTTCATATTTTTATTCCTTTTGCACTGTAAAAGGTTGAGAAAATATGCTTGGCATAAAAGCTTTATTTTGCAAGTGGAAATTTTTTTTTAACAATTGATATTGAAAGCATCATGCTCTGATTAAATCCTGTCATATGCCCTATGCTATACATGGTAATGTTTTTAAACAAATTAGTTTATATTATTTTCTAATAGTCCCTTCGAATGTTCGCAATTTATCTGCTTATAACAATAACGAATCGCAGAAATTATTTGTTGCATGGCTTGCTCCAGAGCCTTCTAATGGGAAGCTATTAGATTATAACTTATGTCATGCTCAAACACATGAAGATAATTCACCTGTGGATGTATTACTTAAATGTGAGGATGTGTCTGCAAATCAAACCAGTTTCACTATTAAAGAGCTCGGTATGTACTGTTTGTAGTACTAAAGTTTAAGAGGTAATACAATCTGTATATTTTGTAAGAATGAAGGCACACTTTTATAACAATTTTTTTTTTTTTTTTTTTAAAGGTACTGTTTTTTACTTATTAATATAGACATAATTTCTTTCATTAGCACTCATTTGCTGATTAAATTGGTACAATTTGAGATAAGAAGAATACGTCAGGATGAAAAGTATTACCTTCAATTATTCTACACACGTTAAGCAAAAAATTTCATGTTCTTTCCTGCGAAAAAAAAAAATTGTGTTCTCTTGTGGGCACTCATCTACACTTGCACAAATTTTATTTAACACTTAAGATAATATTATTATTAATATTATTATTAATATTATTATTAATATTATTATTAATATTAATATTATTATTAATCAATAAATTAAAGAAAAGAAAGTATCAATTTTATACATTTTTATTGTTTTCTATTTTTTCTCCTAAACAATTATCCTGATTGCTAAGTACCTACTTACCTACCTACAATTACATTTTTAGTTATATATTTTGTTATTACAAAGTATTTATTTCCTTTTTTGCAAAATTAAAAGGAAGGCCTCTCTGTCTCCGGGAGAGATACCCAATAGCGCTTGCTTGCCTCACACGCTCGCTAAAGCTTCGATTAGGCTTGAAATATCGAACGCCTTGTTCCATCTTAAATGTATTAAAAAAACTTTTATTTGTATGAGGTAAATTTCTTGGATCACTTAAAGTAGAGTCGGCATTCATTAATGTTTTTCTTTATGCTTTTGAATGAAATGCACTTGCATTGATAAATTTTATGTCAGCAAAAGACAATGTTTATGTTGATTGGTAAGAAAACATAGATTTCTGTATATTTATATTTCTGTAAAGTTGTTAATCTGTAGATTTTTAATATTTTCAGTTTAACTAACTTGTAACCTTAGATACCCTTTAAATAATTAAAAAATTATTAAAAATTAAAAATAATTATAATTAAATAATCATAATTAAAAAGTTAAATGCAAATTATTTAATTAATTATTAATTATTAATTATCTATATTTCAAAGAAAAATCGGCGTTATAATTATAATTATTTAATAGGCAATTTTTTTATCAAATTTGTCACTTCCTTCTTTTTTATACTAGTGGTTATGTGAGTTGATCTTTTGTGGAAAGTTTGCTTGTTTCAATTATGACAGAAATATAAATAGAGGAAGTGGCATATATAAGGATATAATTACATTTATTTGTTTTTTACTAAAGAATAAAAAAATTGTTTTAATTTTTTCTTTAAGTTATTCTTTAAGTAAATAAGAAAAAATTTTACCTTAGCCCTACCGTGCAGAACACAAAAAAATTTGTAAGGTTATAAAAACTTATTTATAATCAACAAAAAAAAGTTTTAAGCAATATTAAAATTTCTTGTGGCAAAGGAGATTACAAATTTGATTTAAAAGAGACCTGCAGGCAAGAGCCATATATTCTGTTATATTAAAATTATTCTGAGAATTATACCTAAAGTTATTGGTAAAAAATATGTATCATTCTTTAGCAAAATATTAAAATTTTTTTTTAAAGAAAGTGGCTAGACTGAAGAAATATGGCTTATTCCTTTGAAAAAGATTAAATATTTTTTTAAAAAATTTTACCTCAAGGCTGAACAATAAAAAAAAAATAAAAAAGATATGCGATATGTCTAATATCCGATAACGAACTCTTGCTTCCAAGATAAAAAATATCTAATTCTCTTGTTTTTCCTTTTTTTAATTATCGATGCTGATTTTACAATTATTTTATATTACAGTCAATTCTGTTTTTAAATGAAGTTTGAAAGCAAGAAAAACGCTCCTACTTTGTTGTATTACAATAACAATACATTAACTTTGTTGTATTTGTTTATAGCGTTACTTAAACTTGAAAAGAAAAAATAAAAAAAAACTATTTTATCTTTTTCAAAGAAATAATAGATATTTCTTCTGTCTAGCCGCTTTCATAGAAAAAAAGCAGTTATAATTTTAATTTATGGAGATATTTTTGTCTTGTACAATAACGTTTGCTAACGTTTGTTTTAAACTAGCTAGAAGAAGTTAAATCTATCATTTATATTGCAGTTTTTGTTGGTTGATTTACCGTATTATAGGCAACCAGCATTGTTACGGCAAAATGAATAAAGAATTTTTTTTTGTATGAAAGCGTGGGAAAAATAATTCTCTTTGTTCTTTTCAAGCATTCTCGAGTGCACAATATGATGGACATTGTGGAATAGTTGTTTTAAAAATAATCCGCAATTATATGGGGTTGTGATAAATATACACTGTCACATCTTCATCGTTCCAAAAATCATTCGATTGTTTTCAAAACATTACATGTCATTTCTATAACAATACATAAATTTGTTTATGTATTTATTCCAAAAAAACAGTAAATAATATTTATATATCGATGCTTGAGAAATAAAGATAAAGCAGAAAATGATTAAACTGTTTGAGTTTACCTTTACTATGCATGCTTAATATCCAAGGTTACGACAAAAGTTAAACCACAAATATAACATTAAGAACGTTGTTTAAAGAAATTGTTATATAGCATATATTCATAACAGTTAAAAATAGTTATAAGCTGTCTTAAAAGTCGTTTTTTTGGTGTACGGCAAGATAAAGGCATATGGAGAATCATACATTTGAAATACACAATCGGATTAGTATTATAGTTTTTGTGAAGAGGTTTCGTTATTTTTTTCAATCAGAAGAGGCTTGTATGTGTGTCGTGTTTTTACACTATTCTTTTATTAAATAAAGGAGTAGTGTGACAAAATGTAGAAATTTTGAAAAGCATAATTTTTCTCTTTTACGTTTTCTTTGTGACAGAAGATTTCTATTTCTGTATGCTAAATGTTTAAAACCTCCAGATTGGTATCACCCTAACTCGTAAATGAACTCTTGGGAATCTTATTATAACATAAGTAAGGGGATCCAAAAACTAAAGGAGTCATGAAAACCTTGTGCTGGATTAAAAAAATGGCAACATTTAAAATAAAAAAGTTATTATGTGAATCATTTATATAAGTGTCATTGACATAATATTTCTAAAAGGTATTTGTTATTAAATGTTTTGACGTACATTAACTTTCTGAAGAAAGGACATACTTACGTTAAATTTTCAAAATTACTTATGTCATAACGTACACATCGTTTAAAAAAGGCGTCTTTCTACGTTCTGGGTAAAAAATATATATTTTCTGCCCTGTATCTTTTCAAATTAGAGTACATTAGATAAAACTATAAGCAAAGTGATTTTTGTGAATTATCGGTTAGAAGTTTTGTTTTTTATAAGTGAAATAAAGTGTTAAAAAGTAAAGTGTTAGATAAAAAAATTTTTTTTTATCTTTATTCTATCATATTAATATTTTTCATTCATATCATCTGTTGGTTCTATTATTAAAGAAATAAGCTGTGATGAAGAAGAAAGTTTGCTTTTGATTGCTTAACTATTATTAATTTAGCTAAACTGGTAAAATAAAAGCATGAAGTTACAATTTGATCTTACATAAAAAGCAACATAAAGTTGAGTAATTTCAACCAAATTTTCCCTCACCTATGCTATCCAGAAATTTGATTTTCGCAAAGTGATATTTTGTGGTGCGTGAAGCATAGTCTAAATCACCCTTCATAGGAGACATTTTGGCTCATTATTTTAGTTTTTTTTATCAACAGGCCGATTCTAATGTACTCAACAAAAATCTGTAAAACATCAAATCAAATTGGTCTCGCCTAACGTTGACATATATCATGAATAAACAGAAGCCTATTTTTGTTAAACAAGTTCTTATTGAATATTTGCTGCTATCCTCAGGCAAGCTTTTAATTTCCTTTTGATTAACGTTGTGTGAGTAAAAGTCCATATATTCGTACATGTTAACACAGAGCGGATAAGGAAAAAAAACTCACATAGTAATACATTTTTTCATTTTCTCAAAGAAGTATACATAGGTACAGTAATAAGAATTAAGAAGAAAAAGGAATAACTCTAAATCAATTTGCATGATTATAAAAACAAATATATGTGACTCGATAAAAAATAAAATATTTGCACAATTAGGAAAAAAAAACTAAGATTTAAAAACAATACAATGACAAATCTGAGACAGACCAAATCTTATTTGTTCAATAATATTACTTTTTTAAAGAAAAATTCTAAATATTCCACAGCTTAAAACTTTTTTAAACTTTTAATTCTTAAAACATTTTGAGAGGTATTAAATTGTAGTATGAAACGTTTTGAGAGGTATTAAATTGTAGTATGAAACATTTTGAGAGGTATTAAATTGTAGTATGAAACATTTTGAGAGGTAT
>JAUZNK010050410.1:0-16011 GCA_035046665.1 Euphysa ruthae
TTTCTTTTTATGTTGGGGGTGATAAAATAAAAATAATAATTATTAAAAATTATTAAAAATAATAAAATGTTTGGGGGTGCGACAAATAGGAAATTACCGTGCTAAGGAAGTAGGGTTTATATATCTTTGCTATACATTCTTTAGTAATTCTCTTCAGGTAGATTGAAACTAGCATCACCGGAAGATGTTTTAGAAGTAATGGTTTTGGACTAACATAAATGCACTTAGCTGATGTAACATGGAATTATAGGTTTTTAATCAGCAGTTTATCTTTTTGTCTACTTTGTTCTTTTATGTTAAATGCATTATGTAGCGAAAAAAAAAAAAAAAAAAAAAAATCACTTACTAGATGAACGTATTATGCTTAGGATGTTTGTTGCTGTGTTTAGGATATAGGGTTTATAATAAAATTATGCTCTTGTTTGTTATACTATACGTTGTTGAAAACTCGATTTCCTCTTTGCAGGTGTCAATCTGGGAATTTCTCTGGACAATCTTCGAAGTCAGGATTAAAGGTCAATGGCTACACTTTCCAAAACAACAATACAATACAGCGACTTCAGGTGACTGAACAAGCAGCTAAATACCACTCGTACAGGGTATTTCTTCAAGCAATGCAATGGATGGGTTACAAGCTGGTTCGTCCAGCTTGTTAGTTAATTTCTTACTAACTGGGGAAATCAGAGGGATTTCTTGTTCCTACGATGACAGAACCAGTATGTAAGAATGCAATCGATTTTTAAATTTTTGAAACGTGTCGTATGTATGCATCCTAAATGTGGCAATTCTGCACTCATCTTCCTTTCCGGAATTGAATGAATTTAGATGTGGTTGGTTTTTTGTACTGCATGCAGCGAAGCCCTAAACAAGTTTCTAACCATTAGCAACAAAAGAAAAGTAAGCACGCCAGCAACAAACAGCTCTAAACTTTTGTATAATATGCGCTTTACTTACAAGCTTAAAGTCACAGGTTTGGTGTAAGAATTTTTCTGTGACTCACACTCTTATAGAAAAAACGGCATTTACTGCATAAGTGACTGTGGAGATGGATGCAGTAACTCTGCCCCAGTAGATTGACTTAGATTTCGAAGATGATGAGGAATTTCCCGACGGCAACATATTTGATATGTTGGAGAACTATGAGCGAAAGTTGATAGAGATTTTCCTTCCAATAACAATTTGAGAAATTATATTATGAAAAATTGTCAAATAGTAAATTTTTTTATTTAAAATAACAAGGTTGTTTATTAAACAAAAAAGTTTTAAATTTTGAGAAAAAATTTATCAGAAATAAAATAGCTGTAAATGTTAAATAAAAATCTTAAAAAGTTTTATTTCTGTTTAAATTTTATATACATCTTCATAAAATATTAAATAATATATGCTAAAAATTTCCGTATGTAAAGCAGTTGAAGTAAAACACAAAATCACAAAAAGAAAAAAAAAAACTTTAAGACAATATCACCAAACAAGTGTCTACAAATCATGCATATAAACAAAGAAAAAATGTATTGTGCATATTTGTATGTATAGTGGGTATAGGGTTATTTGTTACAGAAGGTTTAATCTTGGGCTTGTTTTGAGCTTAATCGAATACTTCTCCGTAGAGTTATTTTTGAATCTGTTTTATCGACATGTTTATGCTGTACTGCCGCTGTTGAAGAGCCATATACAAGTTCTCTAATTAACGGGAATCTGACTAAACACATCTTCCAAACAATAAACCAACCTGAAATACAGTTAGTTTTTTTTTTTAAAATTATAAAAAAAAAAAAAAAAAAAAAAAAAAAAAATTCAAACTACATGAAAAGCACCAGCAAATAAACGAAAACCGTTAATTGAAATATAAATTAATGATCTAACATTTTTATTTTTGTTTGATTTAAAGGCTACTTACAGGTTTCAAATTTTTAATACTATGTTTTTTCTTTTATTGTAATAACTTATAGCCAATAAATATTACATTTTCAGGATTGAAAATAAAAATTTTCGGAGAAAATCATCACTACCACATTATCATTATCAAGATTCTTCGACATCATTTAGGTTTGTCTTTGTAGCAAACACTTTGAGGAATATCAATGTTTACATTAAGACTTACAGACGGGTCTAATTGATGAGTTTGGAGCAAGGCTTTCACCGCTGGATATACCCTCACTCACGCCACTACTTAAGATGAAGTAGTTGAATCCAAAGATTTATTATTTTTTTCACAAAAATGGGCATTAGAAAAAATTTCAGAAACTTATAAACGAGAAATTTTAAAATATCTTGTAACGCTATAAAAAATTTCGAAGGAATCCAAATTTATTAAGATAGACCTGAAAATGCGGATAATTTTTACTTTTTTTTGGCATGAGTCCTGGTTCTAGTAAAATTATCAAGTAATATTTTCTAATAACCTAAATTTTTTAAGAGAAAATAATTTAAGCCACATTCTAGATCTAATTTGAGAAAAATTTCACATGTGAAATAAACAGATGCATCATCATGACTCAAAGGTAATTATAGGACACATACCGATAAATATGATAAGTAGTACGACTAGCAGACCAACCACAATACCAGATAATGCGAACAGCGAATCAATGACTTTACTCAACCATTGCTCATTAAAAAAACCTCGACAGGCAGACCATTTTTCAGCGAAGAAACTCCGAATTGTGTCCATGTTGTAAGTCTCATATAAAGTATTATCTTCAAATAAATCCAAAGATTAAAAAAAAAAAAAAAAAAATCAATATTTAATTTTACCCAGTCTTTACCTCCAAACAATGGTTGTACATACTGTAAATGGTTATCTAATGTTATTTCAGGGTACCAGGTGATTTTCGAGAATGCATTATTAAAAATGGGATCATATTAATTTAAATCATACTCGAGAAAACAAAACTAATAAAATTTCATCTCTCTGATAAACTATTTTGTACAATTTTACCAGTTTTGTATTTAAATTTAGAGATGTTTATATAAGGAATATTGAGACGATTCAATTTCATGCTAAGCATATTCCTTCTATTAAAAGTGTTTTTGAAGCGTAATTAAATTACACCAAATCTAATATTGTCGTATGAGTTTGATAAAACAGTGCACTAGCATTGGCCTAATATTTTACTTTTAGCCAGTGTAAATTTTAAAGCTTTGTTGTTACATGAAATTTCATCGAAATAAAATGTAAAATTTGAGAAAAAGTGTATTGCAATTTTAAGCCTATCAAGTCTTGTTTTGCTACTGTGAACATGGGAGGGCTTTAAATTTTTTTAAAAGATGTTTGGAACAAATTGAGTCAAACTCTAAAAATCATGCTTTTAATTACATAGCACAATAAAATTGTATGAGCAAAAAAAGTGGATTTTAAAATTTTTCATTATAAAAATTTGAATCACAGAAATGCAAATTACGACTAATGAAGAAGTTTGTATACATGTAAACATAAGTCTTGATTGAAATCTTTACACTTTAAAAATAATAATAATAATTAACAATGAAAATAATATTTGTTTAAAATTTTTAGTAGGATTGGAGTGCAAAAAAAAAAAAAAAAAAAAAAAAAAAAAAAAAAAAAAAAAAAAAAAAAAAAAAAAAAAACAAACCGAATTTCTTGGAAAGCTACCAAACATTTGGTATTTGTGGACATATTTGAAATATTTTATGGGTTTGATGTGCAAAAAAAAAAAAACTTTTTAAACAGTTAAGTATTGTTAAAATATTCTCCTAGCCAATTTTAATAGACATGCGAAGATGCAACGTTCACAGCTAAGATATTTAAAGTTTCAAACCAAAATATCATAGTATTAAAACAATTCTTTTTTAAGCACAATAAGCCTTAATATAAATTTATGAGTACTTAAAAAAGTAATAAGCCCAAAATAGCCGACATGAAAAATTTTCTAGCAAAATCCATAATTTCAAAATAATCATGTTGCAAACTTTTGAGAAGTCAAAAAAAAAAAAAAGCGTCACTGAAGGACCGATGAACTAAAAGAAATATCTCATTCATGAATAATCTCATAATAAATCACTCCATCCATTTTATCTGGCGTAATGAAAATTTCTTTAGGAAATGCTTGATTTTGAAAAATTATAGAAAGGAACCATCTTATTCTGACGGCTAAATTAAGCCCCTGCTTAGCCTGATAAAACATTAAATTTTGATATTAAAGTATGCATAAGAAATTTATTTTAAAAATCTGTCGTAAAGTGTCTGACAAGTAAAATCTACATACAATTAACAGAATTTTAAACAATCAACGTTTAGTTACTTTCAAAGTTCCAGCTTTAAAGAACATTAACGCAGTAAAATAATCATAAAAAAAGTGCATTAAAATTTAAAATATTAATATATTCTGAATGGCAGTTATTTTCTGCAACAGGCTGAATACCTGACACAAGTAGTAGTAAAACCACAAAACTTTTATAACATGACAACTGTTAAAAAAAGGAAAAATTATCAAACTACATAAATTATTCATATTTTTTTACAAACATACAAGTGTACTTGCAGAAAATACAGAATTGAATTCCCTTGTGGCGTCTATTGAAAAGGTGGAAGTAATATTTCTGTTGTGTACTGTCAGATTTGAACGTACTGGGTGCAAAAGAAGTAATTTAGTAACGTTGAAAAAGATTAAAACATAATTAAAAGTTTAAATTAAGAACTTGCTTAGAAAAAGTAATAATAAGGTAGAGGCTAAAGCGGCACATTGCAGACAACAGAATTTTTCTTTTTTTGTAAAAGATATAAGCAAATTCTGATAGAAAATATTGCAATGTTTAAAGATTCGAAAAAAAACTTCAGTGGCCTATAATGTAGGTTAAATATGACACCAAAAGCTTAAACAAAAACGCAATTGGAAAGTTCAGATGAAATAGCTATAATAAAATCATGAGCATATTTATTTTTTAGTGTACCATTAATAATACAAATTTTTATCTTTTTTCTAAAAATATATACACATTTATACAAGGAATAAATATAGAGCAAATATACATTGGCATCAAATGTATATTTGCTGTAAAACAATGTAAAATTTAATATAAAAAATTAAATATTCTGAGAAAAATCAAGATATTACCAAATAAAATATAATTATACTCGGAAGACGCAAGTTTCCAGAGCACTATGTTAGTACTTTGATTGTAGCTGGTCAAAATTAATACTCATTAAACTTCCGTTTATTTGTTTTAAACATGTATGTATATCTGCAAAGATAAGATTTTTACTAAAATACTTAAGCCGAAAAGTTTTGTTATGAAATAGCATCTGAGAGGATTTTACTTTTAGGTGTTCTTCAGTTGATCAACTTATGCTTTAAAACTATTAATATTTACCAGTCATACAAACAATGTTTTAAACAAAAGGGCAGGTTAAGCACTAAAATCTAATTAGGTACGACCTGACTGTACATTTAAACACATTGCGATTATCATGTTTAATTACCTCAAACATTACCTTCACCTTCATAAATTTGAACAACTTCTGTTCTTATCAAATATATATATATATTTTGATAAATTTTACAAGGATTTTACTCAATGTTTTCAAAACTCAATTTTTTTTTTGAGGAAACATTTTCAAAAAAATTTTTACTTAAAAAAAATTGCTGAGTGACCTAGCCTGTATTGGCTACAAAAGGTTAGGTTAATTAAATAGACATAGAACTAATTAGCCTAATGAAATCGTTTGTCATGATGGAAAAATAATTTTGTTAAAGTTCTTGCTATGTGAAATAAAAAATAAATTATTTTGTTCTGGTGATAGAATAGAGCACAAAAGTCCAGCAAAGCCTTAAAATAATCTTGCAAGAAATGCAGAAACCACCGAATAAATCAAGTTAGTTTGATAATAAGACATTTAATTTTCATTTAGATATTCACTGATAAATATTGAATAACTTATTTAAAAGGTTTTTTTTAGTAAAAAAGATATTAAACAAATATCAGATATGTATTTCATGAGGATGTGGTTATAGACTTTATCTATGCTTTATCTACAAGAACAAAAACACAAACATACACAAAGCGTAGAAATTTTGATTTTGTGACATCACATGGGGTGTTAAATGCAGAGATAACCTATCTAAAAGTTTCTCATTTGTTATAGATAAAATTAATAAGATCAGAGTCAACAATAGGAGTACCTCTGAAATGCTAGAATAGAATAAAACAGCTATTTTATATTTTCAACTATAATTAGACTATAATTAGACAATACTATTCATCAATAAATTACGATCCATGTAAAAATCGAAATAGTCTTGAATGAAACTTAAGGCGGAATTCTCTCAAAATTTGGAAAATTATCAAATTTCAATGTTTTTACCTATTTTCGTATATGTAGAATCATCTCAAAACACTTTTAAAAACCATAAATTTGCCCTAAATGCCTCAAATTAGTCATATAAAATCAGTAATAAATTTGGAATCGCATAGCAAAGCCCCCAGTAACTAACGATTTTTGGAACCTAAAAAGCAGAGAAATAATTGATAACATTTGATAATAACTGATATTATTTTTCTCAGTTAGATTTTACTCATTTAAAGGAAAATATTTTGTTTTCAAAATACTACTAATTACACGATAGCAAATTATTCTTTCATGATTTTTAGTGTCCGTTTTCATGTCACCAAATGAAAATTATGTGTCATAGGTGGAATTTATTTTCACTCAATAGCTTTGAAAATTTCCTAACATAATTCTTATTTATTTTGGCCAAATACTTCATCATATTTAGATTTCCCTAAACTATGAACAAAATGCTTATGAAGCAAAAATTAAGTTCTGCACAAAAACCGATCTTTTTTTGCATAATGACCAATTCCCCCAAAAAAAAAGAGAAAATCAATCAGTTGATTCTTTATCATTTAAAAAGATAACGGATAGAGTAATATCATCCCGATATAAACGCACATCAGGATGAGGTATAGATAGCATCGAACACATATAACTTGGATCATAACCTCCTAGAGCAAAGCGGATTAAAAAACTTGCAGCATTTTCTTCTTTGGTATCTATAAAGGCATCGTCAGAGCTGATTAGATCCTCGTAATCAGGGACTCCATATAAAAATGCCTTTTCTTTCAAGACATCAATCTTTCGACCATCCATATAAGCAGCAACCAATTCAACAACTTCTTCGTTACTTAACATATCCCATAATCCATCACTTGCCAAAACAATGAATTTATCAGAATCTTCTAGTTTATAATGAAACACTTCAGGCTCAGCTGTTAAATAAGGAGGTGTTTTTGATGACTGGATTGGGCTGTATTTAGGAACAGTTTTAAATATTTCACGGAGTTCATCATTTGAAAGTTTGAATTGCATATCACCGAGAGCCCTGAGAGGGGCAAGACGACTCAAAAGTCTACCATATTGAATACAGCTACGACTTTCTTCTATAGGGTGTTCTGATATAATACGTTGCAATTCTTCAGGGTTTGAGTCTAGAAAAGTAAATAATTGGTTAAATAATGCTTCAGGTCAGTCATAATCATATGTTTGCTTGCAGTAGCCAGCCTGACCCAAAATTGGTAGGAAAAGAATTCAGTTCAGGCAAGAAAAATTGTGGAGACCATTTGAACAGTTAATTTTTTCATATATCCATAACTTGTAAAAATAAAAGCTTTTGCCATCCAGTAGAGTAAGAGCCATAGAGAGCATAAAAATGTGGGTGAAGTATTTTATAAAAATATTAAATGATTTACCAAAAAATAATATTTTAAACCTCAATTAATTACAAAATCATAATTGCTGGACAAAATTCTATGCGTTTATGGGCTTGGGACTCAGAACCATACACAAGAAAATATACTTCAACTTCATGCAAAGCAAAAAAGGAAAAATAGAAAAGAATAACAAACAGATTATGAGAAAATGATAAAAGCATCTATAATTAGCCTAAAATTACCATATTTAAGAAATAAGTGCAGATTAACAGAAAATAGGAATATTTTAAAAAACAGCAATGGACACCTAACTTTGCGCAAAACCTTAAAAAAAAAAAGATGGATGAATTCAGAGAAAAGGTTGTTAAATGCAAAAGATAAATCAGACAAGGGCAAATTTTACAGAATCGTTTTCCACGTAGCATGTCAAATATCAAAGAAGTACTTTGAGCTAATTATGCAAAATTGGCCTGAACCACCCTGTCAACTTAAATTTGAAATATTTGACCACTGGGTTAGAGGAAAAGGAGAATCTCTTAATCAATAATATAAACAGGAAAATGCTATCTAAAATTATGCTAGAACTAACATTGAAGTCTTTATGTTATCAGCAAAAGAATAGGATTTTACTAAATTTGGCATTAATATTTATTTCATGTTCTAAAATACAATATTAATAATGCATGAAGCTATATGAATTTGGCATCACTGTTTCTTTCACAATGTTGCAACATACATAAAATTAGTAATGAATTAACAAAATTCTTTCTTCAGCGCAGCGTAAGCAATTATTATTTTAACTGAATCAAACAAATTTCTTTCTATTTAAATAACTTTTATTAATAATTTAACAAAAATTGAATTTTTGTTTAAATTCTAAATGAAGAGAAGGATATTTTCGTATTCTTCAAAATCATATTAAAAGCTTCTTGGAGAATTAAAAATTCAACTTTTATTTCAAAATTTTTTTTAATAATTTAAATGTGCTATATAATCCCACCGTATGAGCAAATAAAAAAAAAGCCATTTAGCGGTTTTGTCTTAATACGGGTGAGTATGTATGTGGACAGGGTAAATATAGAAGTTTTGACTTCTAATATAGCTTCTATATAAGCTTTAAAATAAGATCCATACATTAAATTTGCGCTTCTTTAAAATATAAAAAATATGAAATGACAATTAATTTTTTTTCATCAAAAGTGAGAAAGGAAAAATAACTCAGCAGAATTTTTATTATTTGCAACTTATTTAAATATAAACTAATAGTAAATTTTTCTGTAATTCTTGTTTTCAAAAAACATACCAAAAAAGTTTATATAAACTATGGTGTTACATATAAGTTATATGGATCGATATTTGCTTTTTAATAAATTCAATGGGTGTGCCTGTGTTTGTATCGTTAAAGTGATAAGGAAAAGCTTCTACAAAATACGCTAAAATCATAATGGCACAAGCGGTTTTAACAAAAGCAATTTAACAAAGGAAAGTATTTAAAAAGTCACCTAGTTTGACATTTTGCAATGAGGCATGTTTGCATCAAATAAAAAAAGTAAATATTAACTGAGTCCCAAAATATAAATTTTTTTAAACGTACATTTTTTACATAATTTTACTTTTTACTAATCATACTTCTTTAATCAAATAAAAGTACTCAAAAACAGAAGAGCAAGGCTTTGTTCTATTAATAATCAAAAAATATATATTTCATTCTACTGTAATGATCCATGGTTTGTCTGGGAGCATTTTGATAACTATCTAAATGTGTTTTATTGTCTGCAAAAAAATTTATAAAACGGACATATACTTTGATTCGATAACAGATCAAAGAACTTTGTAATGATATATCTCAAGATGGATAATATAAATTATCTTCCAAGATATATTTAAACCATCTAAAAACTTCCTAAAATGAATCTGCTAACCATGCTGTTGACAAGGGTTACCATATTTAACAAGACTAAAATTTCTAAAATAATCAAATTTCATCCTCTAAGGTTACCATAGCAAGAAACAAAATTTCTACATTTTGTAAGTTTACACACAACGCCAAATAAAAATTTCGAACATGTTAATATAATTACGGCTGTTTTAATTTCATGAGCTTACACCTTAGCACAAAAATTCAGTGAAAAGTAATGAGCGATTACATAATCTTTAATTTTGAGAAAAAAGTAAAAAAAAAAAATAGTTTAGCTAAGTTTATGTAACATGTAAAATTTCATAAATTTAAATACAATCATATACGAAACGCTTTAGAAATAATAAAAAAATAATAATGACTCAAGTTAATCAGAGGGAGTGACATAAATGAAACCACTTACTTGCAGTGTGATCATTAGTTAGCTGAATAGCTAACCATTCTCCTTTCACTTTAGACCCCAAAACTGCACGACAATCACCCGAATTAGCAATAAAAAGTTCATCCTTTAATACATAGGCTGCAAGTGCGCAACACCCTGATAATGCACTGCCAATGGTTTGTGCATTAAGAGAATTTTCTTTTGACGTTCTGACTAATTCTGATATCATGTCTGAGTCAAGTCTTAAAAACGCATCTTTCATAGCATCTTGAATTCCACTTTTTTTATGTTCTTTAATATGTAAATCTTTAGGCATAGCCCCTCCCACAAGATGCCTAACTGGTGAATAAATAAACGGTGGTAAGCCAGAACTCATATCATGTTTTTGTTTGTTTAAAAATTGAGCTAAGTTGATCATCCACTCTTCATTAACATCAATTATCTCGTTGTTTTTCTGCAAAATATCATTTACAGTGGAACTCAACACAAGACCACTATCATATGACCTATTTGATAATGCTGTATGCAGGTAATAAGGAAGGCGAATTTTAACATCTTCCCCAAACAAATGTCCACCATGGCCATCTAAAACTGTAAACAAAATGCCGTCTTCAAGAGTGGAATCTGTGACAGAGATTTGATCTTCATTAGGAGCATTTGACGCAAGTTGATTTGTTTGACATTCTACTACTACACCTTTATTGATAGTAATACTCTGTTCATTGCACCAAATAATTTCATTTGCTTCATCCTTAGTTAAGGGAATGTTTATATTTAGTGATGAAGAAGAACTACATTTACGAAAGCTGAATTTATTTCTTTTCTTACGAGATTTTGTCGACGAGGAAGCGCCAGCAATCAAAATTTGTCTTGAATATGTTGAATTGGAGTCAAAATCTTTCTTATTCTTGTTAAATTCACACCCACCAGTGATAACCGTAGATATGAAATTACAACCATATTTTTTTATGGAATAATAAAGTCTCCATCGAGCATTTGGCCCCCAAATCCATGTATTTGATGATAATTTCAAGCATTTAGCTTGCATTTTGTAATCTAATTTTGTATAATTGACATGATTGCTATTTAAAAAAATAAAAACATATGGTTAATTTTTATAATTATGACCTTAATTTTGTATGTTCAACAAAATTTTAGTGGTTATGGGGAAAACTCACTAACTGCAGGAAGTACATAGAACATTACATAGGGGATTGATATGGCTCAGTCAGTTACGTCAGATAATATCTAGAACATCTAGTGAGGTATTAGGAAAGTATCCTAATACCTCACTAGATGCCTTCTTGGAAAAATCACTCTTTGCAAAAACAACTTTTTTAGACACTTATAATAGAGGCATATTTCATTTACTTCTGATATGACCTTCAAAAGTAAAATGGGGCCAAAACACTAAAATTATATATTTTTTTATAAAAAAAATAAAAATAAAACTATTAATTGCCTGAGAATACGTAATATTTACATCAATAACCACGAAACCTGAAAATACAAATTTGATGATGTCTGGCAAAGACAGTAAACACTGATTTTCTTTGAAGTATTTCACGAAAAGCAAACTATAATAATGAAGATGATCACGTTTTAATTTAAGAATTTAGTCATTTAACCCTAGTAAATTCTAGGTTTTTGTCATAATTTCACAAAAAAAATGGTCGCACTTTTACTACTGTTAAAAAGTGCTCTACCATATTTCAAAACACTGCGATACGGAGACATATTTATTTTTTTCTAATTGACAAACATTAAAGTTCTCCAAAGTTTAAGTTCAAAACAGAGAACATGCCAATTACATAAATCAACACAGTATTAATTCGTAAATTTTTTAGTAATTATGTTACAAAAAATTTATTTAAAAATTTATAGTAAACAAAATTATTGTTTCAATGAGGAATATTTGGCTTCAACTCTATTTTAGATAAGTCGAGTCGAAACTTTAAGCCTTCTTAAACAACAGCGAAATACATAAAACACGTTTGATTTTCAATCAATGCGCTAAGCAAGATATCAAGGAATTAATACAAATTAATTCTTTCCTCTGATATTTTGAGAAGAATAATTTAAAGATAAAATGATTCACTCACAAGAATATTTTTCAGAGTAATCAAAGCTTTGAGATTTTATGGAGCTCTGATTTTAAAAGACCAGTAAATAAATGAAAATCAAATGTTGAGGAAAATATAATAAAAAAAAAACTATTCAGTATCTATATTAAGAGCAATAAACTTCTCACTGATTATATAATTAACTGGTTTACACATTTAATTTTTTTTTTTTTTTAATTTTAGATTGCCTTTTTTTCATAAATATACTAAATAGCAAAAATGAAATTTTGAAACTTGATGAGGACCCCCAATCGAAACTTTGTTTTTTATTTTAGAAACTTTGAAAATTTGGATCACATTTAGCCCGTTTTTGCGAATAATAAAAATATGTCGTCTTGGTCGAAAAATTTACTAAACTTGGTCCAATACTGAAATATGGGCTGTTTCAAAAAAGGTGACATGCATCAAAAAAAAAAAAAAAAAAAAAAAAATTTCCTGCTTTTTTTCTATTTTAATTCTTTTCAAGCCATTTTTTTTTTGACAAATGAGGATTTTTATCTGAAATCTGACTTTGTCACACCATCCTATATATCACTGTGTAAAATTTATGGTACCACTATACTAGAACTATGCATTGTCATGATCTTTATAAAAATGCTTTTAAAAGGCTTTATATGGTTCTACTTGATTTTTACCTAATTTTTGCTAACTTGATTCTGACATTGACTTGTAAATTACCATCTTCTATTAAGTATTCTTGTTTAAAATAACTAATCTTGTCTTCTATCCTTTTGATTGATTAGGGAAGACTCACTTAGTGTTTCAAATAACTTGCAGAATTTCCACCCATGCTATTCGTCTATAACTTTGATTGCTTAGAAGAATGCAAATGTCACCCATTCATTCCCCTTCCCCAATAAGAAGCTTAAATAAATGTTACTTCTTCTTTGAGCTGTGCAACTTGACATCAAATGGTTTAAAGTATAAAGCATTATTTGAAATTGGTTTCAATTCAGATTATTTGGCAACTGAAAACTCTTGCTTTAAAATAATACTGTGAGATGTTAGTCAAAACTTTTATAAATAAGGGCAAAAGATAATTTCAAAAATTGCTTTCATGTTCATGATTATCTAAAAATTATCTTTCTTTTTATTATAAGACAAAAATTTTTATAAATTTTATTCTGGCCTGCCTAATCGAGGGGCAATTTTTCAAAAAATGTTTTATTAAAAAGTAATCTATGCATAAAATAGCTTATTAAAAAATACTTATTGACTAGCAGACTCCAAACAATCACACACCTATAAACAAAATGAACAAGAAATAAGTCAATTTAAAAATACATCAACAGACTGACTGACAAAAGCTCTGACATACTAAATAAAACCGATTGACTGGTGGAGACCTAAATGTAGCTATGTACCACATAGCTGTCACATGACAACTACTCAATAAGCAGTGTCTCACCAGTTGTGGTATTCATATGTACTATGGGTTGGTGTCAACCTATGCTGGGTCATTAATAAATAATTAATAAATAAATAATTAATAAATAAATAATTAATAAATAAATAATTCAATCACGAGTGATTGAATGTTCTCAAATTTTTCAGACGAGCATTGATTTGAAATCTTTGACAAAAAAATTTATATACAAACATTTTGAGGCAGTGTGGCCAAGCGGTAGTAAATTTTCCGATAATAAATGTAATGGAAAATGTCATGGGTTCAAACCACTCGAGAGCGAAAACAAGAAAATTTGTTATGGATTGTTGCCATAGCGCAAATGGGAATAAATTTTATTCATTAGCTCTCCATCTCATTATGGATTCATGACATTCTTTTTGATCATAGCTGCTCAGAGACCATATCGATGTTTTGCAAACAAGGGAAACATCAACAAAAAGGTAACAAAAACAGCCGTCACAATTAGAAAAAAGTGCTCAGGCAAAAGATTGCTGAAGCATATGCATATCACTTCACAGACAAGTCCAGATTTCGTGCGCTTTCATTTTGAAGGCAATTTTTGATTTATAGTTTATACATTAGAATTTTGCCTACAGGGTGTAAAGGTTTCAAATATAATTTCTACTCCACAAAATGATGAATAAAAATAATGGCTCCAAATAGTGGTTTGCTGTCATGTCATCGTAAAAAAAAGAAAAGACCAAACTCAGAGCTAATCAAAATATTACATCATTGTCGATGCACTAGTGTTAATATAATAGTAAAAGGTGTTAATAATAAAAATATAAACCATTAAAATAAATAATTGTTGTCAGTATCTTTCTTATACCCAACAACTTTTTGCCTTTAGCTAAAAAAACAAACTTTAAAAAGCTAAAAAAAAATGCCTACAAATAAAAAAATAATAACTACAATAGTTAATAACTATGACCATTTATACCGGTATATATTAAAGTAATCGCTGAAAAATATTTGTTTATTTGAACTAAAAAAATTTTAAACAACAAAATTATAGAACCATAAAACTATTATGCAACTCTTCCGAGAACACGAAGGTTAACTTTAAGCTACAAATGAACTAAGAAAAAATTTTATTATTTATATTAATAAAACATACATTGTAAAAAAAAAGATGAGGGAATAAATATCATTTTCTTAAACTTACGCAATATAATCAGGGCGGGTAAAAAGTTTGCACGGTCAATTTGAGGTTAAATAGTTCGCACCATTTTTTAAAGAATTCTATTGGAAATAGAAGAACAAAAATTTATTTATTCGAAAATAACCATTTAACCACTAAAAACAATTAAATAGCACCATATGCTCTAAAGAACATTATTCATAATCAATTAAAATTTCTAAAACATGTGCAATACACAAATACAGACTTTTTGACTAAAAACTACTAACACGCTATGAAAAATTACTCAGCTTGTTTTGTTAGTTCAATGTATAGACTTTAGAATTACAAACTTGTTTTTGGCCACTCAAAATCTCGGAGCACCTAAACTTGCACATACTTTTTAATTGAAGAGCACCAATGATATATATAAACCTGTTTTAACACCACAAGCAGTTCATTATCTAAATTATACTGACTTTTTGAAATAAAAGCTGAACCTTGATGTCTTGCTTGCACTGGTCTAAAGCGATATTGGGACAAAGAAAAGACTGATGGGAAGCACGTCGTCAAATAACAATGGTCGTAATTTTAGTTAAAAAGTAACTTCTTTTATCACAAGCGATCGCACACCTAAAATTGATGTATATATTTATGGAGTAAGACAGCAACCCCAGTCAAATCATTCCTTTCCAGGCCTGTTGACAGAAAACCATCTGGACTAGCTTATGAGACTAGAGGTGAATCATGTAAGAAAATGATACGAGAGGATCATGAGTCAGTTAAACTATGTTAGTTGTTTCTTTGGCAGGTAATAAAAGCCACAAATACATGATTTAACTCTTTAATTTTGTTATTTTAATTATCTTTTTTCTGTTGTTACGCTTTTACTTTTTTCTTGAATTTGCACTAAAAATCAATTTGAAGATTTAAAAATATTTTATTAAACAAAGTAAAAAGATTTTGCACTTTCTTCAAAGAAAATAAGGATATTCAAGCAACTCTCAACCTAACAATTATTCTAGAAACACAACATACTGATTTTTACTGTATATATTTTAGAAAGCTACCTTTTTATCAATTTTCTTCCAAGAAAGTAGATATTTTTATAAATTATAAAGAGCTAATATATTCTAGTTATGTTCATTTTTATTAATTCTTGAATAATTGTAATAATTTATTAGTATTTCATAAAAAAGTCACAAAATTTGCACATTCGATCTGTATTTCGTTATTTTTTACCAATTCAAAATATTTTAATTTTAGAATATTACACCTGTTATACTTCTATTATTTTCTTGTTTATTTAGAACAATATTAGCGTGGGCGACGGTGCGCTTTTTTTAAATCGGAAATTTTCGAAAATTATAAAAACGTTTTTAACTTTAAAAA
>JAUZNK010050421.1:0-15000 GCA_035046665.1 Euphysa ruthae
ATATTGATCACCGTTACTCAATACTTGATGTATTTCTTTATTTTTATATTAAAAGAGTTATTAAACGAAGAAATAAATAAATAACCGATAGTAAATCCAAGCTTTTACATTTAATCATATTTCGTTATATGAAAGAATGTCAAAGCCTTCGCTACCTAATATCTCCATTAAGATATAGTGGTTTCAAGCCTGAATTAGCCAAATAAACATTTGACATTTAAAGAAATATCTATGAGAACACACCATAAAGAATGACATTTGTTGTTAAGGGCGTTTCTTTGATTAAACCTAATTGACCACATGAGCCCAATTGTTAATCAGAAGACTTAAAGATAACAATATATATATATATATATATAACTTTAAAAAGCTTGTAAAACATCGAAATAATGTGTTGTAAGGGTTTGTGTGAAAAAAATCAATAAATTAATATTAATACACAATCGGATTTTTATTTTGATCGTAACGAGTTTTGCAGAAGGAGCTTATTTGGCAGTAACGCGAAAAATTTTCTATAATAAGGAAGTTTTTTTTTTTGCTGATTCCGCAGAAAGTTCTTGCCTAAATTGCTGCTGGCTCCGCAGAAAATTCGTGCCTATTTATTCATAATTTTTCTCGCCTTTCCATTTCTTTATTAATATTATTTGAACTTTAGAGAATAATTCAATATAGGCAATAGTTATCAAATCAAAACTAATTGTCGACAGATTTTATTTAAACGTTACAGAAGATTCAAACATTCCATTCGAATGCTCTTAAACATCTATTGTTCTAACATTTAATTTCGTGTCTTGAAACATAACTGTTTTATGAACAATTAAGTTAGATTAAAACGTTGTATTATTTTAAATTTAAATAATATTATATAAATATCTTTTATTTTACTTTATTGCATATTAATCACTTGTAGCGTAAGAAAATTTGTTGTTTACTAAATACTGCTAGTTTTCTTTTATCATCAATTACCATATACCATTTTTGAATTTGGCTTGCCAACAAGCTTGCCATGCTTTCGCAAACTTTTATATGTTGATTTCAATGGATTTTAAGGGATAAAAATATGGTAAATGCTCTAGGTCAGAGTTTAATTTTGTGTCAATAGCTTTTTGGATGGGATTAATATTCGTTGTACTTTGTCATAAACAAAAACGAAAACTTTAAGCAGAGATTAGCCTGAAGATGAAGAGTGTATATATCATTACCAAATAAATAGATAAATTGTGCTTTAAAATACACTACTAAACTTTTCTTTGCCTTATATAAAATTAAAAACAGCAAAACATTATAAAAAAAACGTAAATCTTCAGTGTTTAAATATTATCAAAAAAAGTATTGTGAAAACCTAAACCATTAATCGGAAACAAATAATCAGGCAGCTTGGATTAATCTTTTCCTCTAGGTAATACTAATGTATTGGAACAAGCATGCGATGATGTTATATAGGCGTGATCTCCATCCTAAAATATTTCAGTAATTTTAAGTTTATGATTCTAAAGTTCTAAAGTTAACTCTCGCAAAACGCATGAAGAAAACAACGTTTTATTGTCAAGCCACATTTTCAAACTAGTTTTTATTTCGTTACAAAACGTGATAATTTTCTGGATTGTGGAACAAAAATGACCAGTCAAAAAAATTTATATTTAAATTCTCAGTCTCATTAAAAATATCTAATTCTCTCCTTTCATACATGGCCAGTTGAAGAAATTTAAGGGTTTCCACCGAATCCACAAATTTCTTTTCTTTAATATTGGCGACAAGATTCGACTATAAATGGTCATTAAAAAGTCAAAGTATTGTTTGTGTCCACATATTCCTCAAAGTCAATTTCGAGTACCCACTCAAAAATGCCTTATTTGTAAGTACAAAAACATTTGTCCTGCCATTTTTTTAATCACAGAGAAATTGTACTACATATTTACTCCAAGTCTCAAGTTGAAAATCAATTTCCCTCGAAACTTAACAAAATTAAAGTCATTAACTCAAATAAGAGAAAATTTTTCTCCCAAAGATATTCCTCGTTATCTGCTTCATTGAGTGATACCATGCCACTAATCACTACAGAGCCCATTTGAGGTAGTTTGCCGGCTCTTCATCTACTTTAAGGTCAGTAACTTTCGCGAACAGAAAGTTTTACGAATCAGCCCAACCATGAAATTTTTGTAATTCGCGGGAATAAACTTTCGTGGATACCAAATTTTAAGATATTTCGCGGAAGTAAACTTTTACGGATAGAGACTTTCAAAATTTTTGCGGGAAAAAACTTTCATTGAAGAAGAAAAAAATATGGTAATAATTCTTTTTTATTCGATATTTTTCAATGAGTATTTACAATTTAAGTGCTTTCGTATTTTTTTTGATAGTCACGATTTGGAAAACGATAAACAAAAGTGAAAAACTGACGAATGTTTTTAGTTTTCACTTCTTTAGTTTTCTTTTTCATCACTTACTCCATTTTGTTTCGGCGTATCTCTTCCTTTTCTCCCTCTTCTTTTTGGTTATTCAAATAAGAACCAACAATTTCTTCATTTTGAGGCTCGTAAGATGATTGTAGTATTTTGAAGTATTTGACGAATTCGCTGATGAAATTGAAGATTGAATAGTAGCGAATTATTCTTTTATTACACATTATTATACATACTTATTGTTTGTATGTCTATAATTTTCAATAGGAAGTCAAAAAATTAAATAGTTAATGTTTCCAAATATTTTTTCTGAAAAAGGTCCGAAAAAACTGAAAAAAATTTGAAAAATTTCGCGGAATTAACTTTCGCAGAAACGGCCAAAAAATGAAAAAACCGCAAAATTTTCTGTCCGCGAAAGTTTCTGAACGCCCTTAAAGTATAACAGACGCAATTAAAGCAAACTCTATTTCTTAGGTTCTTATACTTTCTTTGTTTTCTTTGAGCTGGAACCTTGATTCTGAACAAGCTTTCAATGTTAAACGAGATGATGATTGTTATTTAATCTTCTAAAAGCACCGGTGTCGCGGAAAATTATGACCCCAGGAAATTATGACTTCGGAGTCTTCATTTACTGGGAAATTATGACGCCAAGGGTCATAATTTCCCGGGAAATTATGATCGGAGCAGGAAATTAGGACTCCTAGAATAATAGACTTGATAATGTTAATTTTTTGATTAATTTCTTCATAGCACTCCAAAATTTATGACTTTTAAAACTTGAGAATCTAACTTTAGACGTGCTGTAAAGAAATATGAGTTAAAAGATGTTCATCTTTATTATTTAAAGAGATTCGTCATCAAAGAACGAAATCGACATTGTGAGCGATATTCACAAAGGTATTGGTGAGTCTGAACATTGCAAGGCTATGGCTGCACACAAAGGTAAAAATTCGGCTTATGAAAAATTGGCGCAAAGATTCTTTTGGCATTCTATAGCTTCGGATGTGAATGACTTTATTCGAAGTTGCGATCAATGCCAAAAACAAGCTGACCTAAAATCTCCGAAAACCGAGTTGAATTCAATACCTGTACCAAAAAGCGTAATGAAACAGGTTGGGGCTGATATATGTAATTTTCCTGAAGTAGATGGTCATCGTCATTTTATTGTTCTCATTGATTATTTTTCAAAGTGGTCAGAAGGGAAGCTGACTAAAAACAAATATGCATCAACAGTAGCTCAATTTTTATACGATGTAATATGCTGCTATGGTTGCTTTGAAATTCAAATCATGATCAGGGTCGTGAATTCGTTAATGAGGTATGCAAGGAACTTCACAAACTGACGGGAGTCGAGCATAGAGTTACATCTGCTTATCATCCTCAAGCTAATGGGTTGGTTGAACGCCAAAATAGAACAATAAAGAACTCTTTAGTAAAGGTTTTGGAAGATAATCCCAAGAAGTGGCCCAACATTATTGAAGGGATATTGTTTGCTCATCGCGTTAGTCGTCATTCCTCAACAAAATATTCTCCATTTGTAAGGATGTATAACAGAGAGCCAGTGATGCCTATTGATATAAAATTGAATACAAATGAATCAAACGAGAATCAACAAGAGCCATTCGACTTTGCAAATTTTGATGCGGTTTTTACTTCAACTTGTGAAATCAGAGATGCAATTGCCGATGAAGCAGCTGAAAACATTAAAACTGCTCAAAAAAAGCAGAAACGAGATTACGATCGTAGACATATATCAAAAACTGAGATTAGTGTGGATGATATTGTTCTTTTGAAAAACAACAAACGGTTCGATCGAAAAGGCGGTAGGTTTTCGCAAAAATGGTTAGGTCCATACACAGTGATGAGCATTACATCCAAGGGTGTAGCAACATTAAAAAATTCGAATGGAGTGATACGTCAAAAGAAATACAATATTTTACAGCTCAAAACATATAATAAAGGATTCGATGATTCATATACAGCCAATCATAGCGAAACAGCGGAAAACAGTTTTTGGGAGAATGCACCAGATGAAATTATTGAAATGATATTGCTGTACGCTTTGATGGAAGCAGGGTATTCCTTTCCTGGCCACATGTGTGAAATTTTTAATAGTATCAAATTGACATGTCGTAGATGGGCTCATATTATTGAAAAAGAAGGTACTCAGTTACTTCCAAAGATTTATTTTCATACGTCAATAATCTTTGGAAAATCTTCCCATGGGAAAATTGTTGTTAGTACTCGAAAACTAACAGGTACTTTTGGTTCATCAAGAGGCTTATCGATTGATTCGTCAAAATTTATTGCCGATAGAAAATGGAAATCTTCATGGCTTGTTTTAACACCCGGAAAACATTTCTGGTGCACAATAAATCGAATCTATTGGAAAAGTAAACCGAATTATTTGGATGAGATGTCTCATGCTAAGGTAAAACCGACTTCAGTGTGGTTTAAAAATGATATTTATAAATTGACAGAAGCAGATAAAGAAATCCTTGAAACGAGTGATTCTTGGTTGAATGATAACTTAATGGATACGGTTCAAAAATTAATTTGCAAGGCCTTTGGAACTCTTGATACTTATCAATCAGTTTTAAATTGTCAAAAAAAAAAAGACGCACATACTTTCCCGTAGCTACTGATCATATTCAACTTCTGCACGATGGTAGTTGTCATTGGTGTTTAATTCAAGCAAACAAATTCAAGTATGTGATAGTATTCGCACGAACTTGACAGCAATATCAAAAAGATGCATTAAGTCTCTTTATCAAACATATGTTATGAAAGTTTTTCATGTTTTAACTTTTTTAGACATACTTTATGACTTTTCTTTATGGATTTATATTGGTTTATAAAATTTTTGCGATACTTTTTATGAAGAATATTACAGTAAACAAAATCTTACTTAATTACTTCCTTTACAAATATGAATTCGCATTTTTTTAAACCAATATTTAAAGTGGAAATTATTTTATAGAATTTGGAATTAAACTTAATTTTTGACTCCCAATTTTAGATACATACCTAAGTTTAATTTATTAGTTCAGATATACGAGAAAATTACAATAAGTTATTAAAATTTGCAGCATACAATACTCGGTTATTTTATTCGGTTTGATTTAACAAATTTTTTAAAATGAATGATTTTTCTTGCTTCTGGCTATTTATTGTGTTTAGTATTTTTCTTATTTTTTAAATATCAAATTTAGTTAATTCTTTTTGTTTTGTATTAGTTCGTTTTTAGGAAAAAGCTGTATTCATTTCTTTTATCTAATTAATTAGTCTATTTTTTTTTTAACTAATTTTCTTCGGTACGGGAATTTTATAAATGCAAAGAATAGGCTAGTAAATAACAGATTTTTTAGATGCGTAATCTATTGTTACCGTTCCATATTTTAATCGGTAAAAAAATGAGAAATCGTGTCGAAACTAAATATTTTCTTTAATATAAGAAAAAAAAAATATTAAAGTTACTTGATGCATGATTTCTGTGTCTAGTGTTATGAAGAAATTAGTCAAAAAATAAACATTATCAAGTCTATTATTCTAGGAGTCCTAATTTCCTGCTCCGATCATAATTTCCCGGGAAAATATGACCCATGATGTCTTAATTTTCCAGGAAATTAGGAATTTTGAGTCCTAATTTCCCGCTACACCGGTCAACTAAAATAACGCATATGAAATTATAAAAAACCACACAAGAGGCTTTTTTCAAAAATTTGTATATATATCAGAAGATCATCTTAAAACCATGTTACATATTCCACTTTTTGTAATTTCTTATTCACGGAGCCTGGGCTCAACTGCTCAAATTTTGGTTTAAAATAATGCAAATGTGCCACTTACAACTCTGCAAATAACGATCTCAATGCTATGCAACGCGCTAGCATAGCTGCAGTATTAATATACGCTGTGAAAAAATTTTGAACATGTTTAGGAAAAAGTTTCCTTAACTTAAATTTTGAATATTTAGCACAGATTTAAATGAAGACATCGAAAATTTGGATACTTCACGTGGACATAGCTTCACTGTTAACGGAAATCTGATCAATCCTCGTGGTTTTAATTTCACAAAGAACAAAACTTTCTAGAGGCTTAAAAGGGTAACCCACCGCAGAAATTATCTCACAAACTAGAAAGTGTTTCAAAACTATTATTGCATCATAAGGTTAAACAAAATTGAGTTAAACAAATGGGGTCGGTTGCCATGGTAACTAGTTGCTAAGCAAAAGACGAATAATGGATATATATATATTGTTATAATTATTTCCCCTTTGAATAGATAAAAGTACTATGTTTTAAATGAGCAAAATTTTTTATTATAAAAATTGAGGAATTCTACCAAGGTGTGGTCGTTTCTACCTATTTTAAAAATTAAGTTTTTCGCTCTCTCAATACTCAAATTTAAAATTATTTGCAAATAATACATTTCATTTAAAACAAAGAGCTTAGCAATATAAACAACTTCGGAAAATTTCAAGAAATTTGACCAATTCATGCGTGAGATATTGCGGTCGGCGTACCCCAAAATACTATTTTGAGAAACTCGCGTTTAAAGTTTAAAATATTTCATGTTGGCAAAATAAAGCCTAAAATCGATATTTACTCTATCATTGACATAATTTATGTCTAAAACTTTTTCAAAATGCTCCAACTTCATAAGATTTACCATCAAATTCCTCATTTTTATCGTCTTTGCTTTTAATTTTTTCGCGTCTGATTTTTCTACGCTTTTTCGTGTTGTCAAGGTTTTGATATGTTGAAGCAAATACTCGTTTCTGGTTGATTGTCTGACAATCTTTTAATGAATACTTTCAAGGGATCATGTTGAGTCTCTGAAATACCAATATACTGGCCTTTCGACCAATGTTAAAATTGGCTACTGCGTTATAATACCCAATTCTAATAGCGAAAAGGATACGTAGCGGGTTTTCGGCACGCAATCCCAGATCATAGCATCGAAGCTTTTATTTTGGTTCTGCGTAAAACCTTGTCAGCATTTATAAAGTAAGTCTTCTTGACAAAGTTCCTCAAATATTGCTTTTGATTTGGCGACTACTGGTAAAGTGAGGCGAAATTAGACGAGTAAATAAAATTATCAAGAGCTTTAATAATTCCAGCAAACTGAAAAAAATTTCGTTAAAAACGAACGGCGAAAAATTTGATGGTTCGCGTCGGTTATAATTCACGGACAGCGAAAATTTAGATACACAAGATGGATTTTTCTCAAATGTCAGAAATTTTGATTGTTCACATGAATCACTTTTGATGTAAAATCCAAGGAATATAAGCAACAAAAAAAAAAAAAAAAAAAAAAAAAAAAATTCCAACCCGTTAAAATAGAAAAATACAAGTTGAAAATAAAACAGTAAATAGCTGAAATTCGGTCTAAGAATTTTACCAAGCTATTCCTTTGTGACGTTTCCCTGACGTAATATTTCCAACAATTAATATCGACTAAAAAACAAGCATATTAACTCGTTTTTGATAGGCAGGTAATATTTAAAAAAAATAGCCACGAGCTAAATATTTATTCTGGATACGTTTCGGGAGACAACCTGCTCACGCCTTCAGGTAAAGTTCAAATAAATATAAGTATTTTCGATCCTACTAAAATCTATATAAGCTCTAGAAATTTATTTGTAGCAGCTTTGCCTGAAGAGGGAGTAGGTTGTTTCTCGAAACGTATCCAGAATAAATGTTTAATTCGTGAGTTTTTTATGATGCATAAGGTTAAGTTTTGTATGGTGAAAGTGATTTTGAAGAGCTGTACAGTGACATTGACAGCGATTTTGAGGATATACCTGAATAGGTGATATCTAAAAGTAGAGAAAATTTTGATGAACAAATGCGGCAATGATTAGTATTGTTTAAAAAAAATTCCTTTATCTTCTTATTATTGTTGCTATTTTTTTTTGGTTAGCATTTTTATATAAGATGAGCATAGTATTTACAAAATAACAATATATTATTAAGGTTAAAAAAAATATATTATAAATAGATCTTGTCAGGAACTCAAAGACATGTTAGGAAGAACCTAACGATTATTTCATACACCACTTTTGTAAGTATAAAGAAATACTAGCATTAAGAAATAAATTGTTTTAAAAAATATAAACAAAAATGTTAAAAGAAATTTATGTAAAAATCAGTAGAGGTTGTTTTAAATTATATTCAAATGTAGGAAAACTATAATAAAGATTCCTCAAACTTTTATCTGGAAAGTCGTTTAACTTGGATTTTGTAAATGGAAGTTTAAAATTTTTAGAATCTTTATTAGATCTGAAGTTTAGATTTTGGCGAGAAGATTATTCAAAAAAAGTATCGAATAATTTAGGTAATGTTCCGCATTTAAAAAGCGTTGCATAAACATTAAAGATTGATAAAAGTTAATTTGGTAGATATTTAAAACATTTCGAGCATGGATGTTTTAAAACTTTCACATTTCCCTTTAAAGTTTAAAACTCGAAATGCCATCTTCTGAAGTTTGAATAAATTTAGTAGGTTTCTTTGATACTAACTCCTCCAAGCGATATTTGCATAACATAAATAACTATTAAAACTAAAGTATAATAATTTCCGTGATCTAAAATAAAAAACACTTATATAAAATTCCCATTTCCCTAGGTAGTCTCGTTTCCAACATTTTGATATGATTACTGCAATACTCTTATGATATAAGTGAATTAAGTAACGTAGAGCCGTTGCATTGCAGCATGTGGAAGACATCCCTTCTATTTCAAAATCTAACGATATTCCAATTGCTCATCAATGGAAATGGAGTAAAAAAGACAACACTGAAATTGACAAAAAACAAGTCAAACTTTATTCATATATTTCGGGGATTGACAAATTTAGAAAATTTTCGCGGGTTTTGTTTTCGCGAGTGTGTAAGTTAAAAAAATGCTGATCTTATATAAAAAATATAAAAAATTTTTTTAATCAGATGTTCTGACAATTTTATTAGAAAATATTCTAAAAGAAAAGGATTAACTTTTGTTAAGGGGTCACCCCCTCTAATTTTATCACTCAATATTACTAAATAAAATATATGTCGGTTAATTTTATATTGACACTAATGAAGAAAAAGCATAATTAAAAAAAAAAAAAAAACACCTAAAATCGGCCCAATTCTATGTTTACGCCGGCCGACAGAACAGAATCTGTGATTCAAACGAGCAAGAATTTTTTTTCAGGTACTTATATATTGTTGACAGACCGGTCAAAAAATGGGTGAAATATTTATTTTGGCCTGCGTTTAGGTATTAACCCTAGGAAAAAAGTTAACGAATTGAGAGAAAGTCAATATAAAAAATATTAAAAAAAACATATCAAATAAAGTTCAGTGAAAAATGTAAAATATCTACCCAAATTTAGTGAAAATCTATCAAATGATTTTAAAATCCATCAGTTACATATAACCCACCTTTCTTTTCAGCTATATTATTTTTTTCAATCTTCTGGCGTGTAATATCTGTCGCCTACATTTTTTGGTTTCGTTCATTCGTATTTCTGGATTTTTTTCCGTTCGTAATAAATAGCATTTTTACTGTTTAGCAAGCAAATTCTTGGATCGACACTTAAAGCTTCATATATTTCCATTGATGCTTTTGCGCCAATGTTAAAATTTTGCTACAGCATCATATAACGCAAACTCTAATTGACTGAGCGATACAAACACGACTTTGGGTACACGGCCCCTAATTTTTCCGTTGAAACTTTCATTTTCATTTTGTGCTTTTCCATGAAGGCACTTTTCTAGTTCACTCTTCTTAAACAGATCTTCAAAGATTGGTTTGATTTTATAGACTATTTCTAGTGGTTATAGACTATTTCTAGTTTATACCAGGTATATACCTATAAGTGTTATTGACTTTATCAGCATTGTATTTACACCAACTGGTGCTACCGGCAGTACAATCATCTCTTTTAATTTGCCAGCATATAAATTCAATATTTACAGTGTTATCATAATTTTCATTTAAAGCTACAGTAGATTTTTTCGCTTAGGTTCTTTTGTTTGATTCTACAAGTTTTAGAATTAACCATTAAACAACAAAAAAAAAAAAAAAAAAAAATCACAATTACTCAACAACTTCAAAAGCTTTTTGCTGACAAATAATCGTACGGACCAGTAGAAGCCAATGTTTTCTCGATTGCTTCCTATATCAAGAAGTCATAGCAAGTTGGATTTTATCATTTATATTTGCGCGTGGGCTACGACAGAGCAATTTATGTATTGTTATGGGCGAGAATTTATGAGGTATATTTAAAAGAGGAATTTGAAGCAAAGTGGTATTTTTCTTATTCTATGTATTTGAAAGCATATCAAAACACCAAATTCAAAAAATCTATTTTTGAATAAATTTAGAGGGGTTGCCTCTTAAATATGCAAGAAATGTTATATTTCTTAAACATGAAAAATTTCGATTTCGCTTATTTGTGATCGAAGAGTATGAAAAAAGTAGCAATAACCAAGCGTATTTACAGAATCATAAAAAAATTAAAGTTTCGTTTATTTTTATTTTTGCAGCAGTAAAGAACTGGTTTCTCTACTGAGGTGGTTTAAAAACTATCAATCCTAACATGAAATATACACCCTTGAAACGTTTTTTAGCCGAACTAGCTGGGAGTTTGGTGGAAATAAAGAGTTGCAGGCTGCCTATCACTGGGTATGAGGTACAACACCACCAAAAAAGGTTGTTCGGATCATGCAAAAGATGTCCATAAAGACGGTTTTAGCTAGATACGCAGGCATAATAAAAAAAGGCAAAGTTCCGAAAGATGTAATGTTTGGACAGTAATTTGACATGTAATTTATTTGAACGGCAGAAGAAGCTGATTTTAAAATTTTCACGAATAAGCCTGAAACTTAAAACTCTTATTTTATTTTGTTTTACTTCGTAAAAAACATATTTTCATTGTATTGTAGGATATATTATCGATTCTTCAAGGATCAGTTTGAAGACTTTCCTTTTTCCGCAGTATTGATTAATTTCAGTATACATTTGTTAAAAGCAACATATTACAAAGATTTTATTACCAAAATAACCAAAATACAAATATGAAATACATATAAACGTTACAAAAGCCCAACGATAAAATGTATGAAAGCTATAAAACTTGGTAGCACACTGTAATAAAATCCTAAAAATATACATAATAAATATAAATAATATTATCGGATGAGCAAGTGAGAGCAGGGAGTCTACCGTTTTGGCATTGTAGAGTGAAAATTAATTATATTTACTTTGTCTCATTCAAATTTTTATCGTGTTTAAATCAATTCGAATTTTGTAATTGCCGAAGCATGTTTCTACTGTACCTCAATATGCATAAATTTTAAGACTTATTTTAGCCGGTTGTTAACTTATGTTCCGTTTTGAAATTTATTATTCTACAGACGTTATTGTCAATATTTAATATAAGTAAATCACTTAAAAATTCTGAGGTTATTATCCAATAATTTAACAGTTACCCACGATTGGAAAGTTTGAAGTATACGTTTTCATAATGTGAAATTTTAACTGCTTTTCTCCATTTTCGGTATGTATGACGTTCCCATCATATTTCTACTGTACCTCAATATGCATAAATTTTAAGACTTATTTTAGCCGGTTGTTAACTTATGTTCCGTTTTGAAATTTATTATTCTACAGACGTTATTGTCAATATTTAATATAAGTAAATCACTTAAAAATTCTGAGGTTATTATCCAATAATTTAACAGTTACCCACGATTGGAAAGTTTGAAGTATACGTTTTCATAATGTGAAATTTTAACTGCTTTTCTCCATTTTCGGTATGTATGACGTTCCCATCAAAATCAACGGTAGAAAGAACATTATAGCACCAAGTTTATAACAAATACCTGATCCAAAACTCCAATAAACTAAACAAAAAATATAATTACGGACATTCATAGGATACAGGGGCGTAAGAGCCCAAAATTCATTTTGCATTGCAAGCCACCATCCAACCCCTTGTGCGGCGTAAATATATATTTCATTTCTCGTTGCTTTACGACCAGTGAGATTTAAGCAAAACTACGAAAGAAACAGAAAATTACAAAACTCTTGGATAAAAAATATTGCTATCGTAAAGTTTATTCCCACGAAGAAGACACACTATAATGCTGCTTTCCTCGATGAAACTTGCATTCTTAAGTAGGAGTTCCCTCTGTTGAAGAAATCTTTCTTTAGATTTTTAGATCAGTTTGAGCATTAGGATTGTCAAGGGTTTTTAAGATATAAAGAAATTTAGGCGGAATATCAGCCATTAAAATTTTGTAATGACCATACCTATGGTTATATGCATTGTTATCCAGATTTTAAGGATAAATATTGAAATGCATAAACAAAATACTCGGATAACTCGGTAGGTAAACTATCTGATGATTTGCTAATGAGTAGATCAGTTTTTTATAAAGCAAGAAAAATGATCTATCCAGTTTAGCAACGAAATATTAAGAAAGATATATAATTAAAAATTTTATAATGGGCTTTAGAACTAGAAGTGTATAGGTCAGTCGGTAGAGCATCTGACCCCCAACAACACGATCGTGGTTTCAAATCCGGGCATAGCCCACTCAGAGTATGAGTAGCACTTCGTGCGGAAAGTTTTAACTGCTCTTTAACTTCCTACCTAGTAGTGGGTTCAAGCCTTGCAAAAAACCAACTTATTAAAAAAAATAAAAAAAAAAAAAAATAAAACTTAAATCGCAAAATTTAATCCATCAAGTAAAATATGTTTAATGGCGACAATATGCGAAATTTAACACAATTTCATGGTATCCGATAATAATTATAACTTAATTAAAAACTATTTAAGGAATTATGACAGACTTCAGAATTTAGTTGCCACCTAAACAAAACACATGCACCTACATTGAAAAATTACGTCATATTATTACCGAATTGTAACTGTTTTGTGCTGTATATTTTTTGACAGAGGTGTTTAGGTCCCTTGTTAGAATTTTTTAATATATTGACGTTAACTTTTGTAAAAAATATGCATTTTTGTGATAAAAAGGTGTATATCTGCGGTGAAATCAAATTATTTCTACTTTTGAAGAGTGGGCAAAGAATGCGGAAGTAAAAAAAATGAAAAGCATTTACGATCATATTCTAATGGTTGAAAAAGTTAGTCGACCTCTTTTGTCTGTTTGCGACTTCACACATCGAGTGAAAGCGACTCGAGTGCTAACTTTTAGATAGATTGAATTGTAGCTATTGAATATTTTAAATGAAACAAGTATTTGACATTTCAATTAAGAAACGAGAAGTTAAATGGAAGTTCCTTTGCGAATCTTTCCTTTCGAACCTAATTTTCGAATAAAAAATGATTCGATTCTTCTTGCAAATTTCAAAAAAAGAAAGAAAGAAAAAAAAAAAAAGAATTCACTTTTTTTTTTAATTTTTTGCCGACTTGCTAGGCTTTTAGTTTGTGACAGTTTTTTTCTCACAATCAACAAGATGACCATATCAGAAGAAAAGTCTTTTTCAGATTTGGAAACTAGTATTGCCAAGGAAAAACTCGAAAAAGATATGTCTAAGGAAAACGCTATTCTAGATGAAGTTGCTGCTAAGGTTGATTCTTTGGAGCTTCATGGAAAACATAAATTTATGGAAAAAGGAGAAAAACAAGATGATAAAGTTCATACAGAATGTATGACAACAATACATAAGCAAAACGAAATGATCCAGTTATTAATTAAACAAACAAACTCTATATTTGAAGGATATCAGAATATGAGAAACGAGAGAGACTATTACGAAGAATTAAATGAAGCGCTTATAAAATGTTTGGAAATAACTGAAGGAAACGTAATCGTAACCGATGGATCTGAGAGTGACGAAGAAAATGAAATTAAAGAAAAACAAGAACCAATGAAAGAAAGAGAAGACCAAGCTCATAATGCAGCTGAAGGAAAGGAAGATGAAATAGTAGAAGAAACCGGTAATACCGGTAAAGAAGACAAACTGCTGATTTCTAAAGACGAGATGATAAGAATAAATCGAGTTCTTCTGCGAGAAACATACCAGCTTCGACATCAATTAGATGTTATGACAGAATATATTCGAGAGCATCTTTATACTGATTACGATAGTGAACTAGAATCAGACGATGAAGATGGTTGCGAGAAATGTAAGTCAGCATCAAACCCTCAGGAGGAAACTATCGATAAAAATACGGAGGAAGAAAATACCGAAGAAGAAAATACGGAAGAAGAAATTACAGTGGAAGAAGAAAACTCAGGAAAGGAGGAAATGAAATAAAAACTTCCAATATAATCGAAGAAAAAATAATAACTTTAACATAATTTATCTGGTGCAGTTACGTTTTTAAAAGTGTTAATTAATTTGTTTGTAGAATAATTGAATTGTACGAAAATTTGGTATAAATTAAATCTTTAATAAGTTATGACTCTAGTTTTGACCTTTTTGAAAGATCTGTTTGAAATCTCTAGATTGGTAACATTACTCACAACCACCCACTTTTTAGTTCAATGTTTGAATTTTCCTATGATTATGAACTTTACATAGTAAGGCTGCTCTGATAACAAAGTGATCATAATGTATTCAGTATTTACGAT